>JAGFPH010003669.1:118929-135742 GCA_018207615.1 Philaenus spumarius
CACATAGATTGGTACTGTTCAAAACTTACCTTAGAATTTAAATATCACCAAAAGTAGGAATATTTCAGCTTATCTCTTACAATGCACAGGATACCTAAAGGTTAGCTCAATAAACCATAGAAATAGATATAATTTTTGGCTTTATTAACCAAAATAAAAAAAAAGTTTACATGCCCTTAATACAAAAAGAAATTATTAATATGCCCATAATACAAGAAAAGTTTGAGATTTTAAAAAGAAAACATATATATTTTATTAAAGTGAATTTAAAAGCCCTCCCCAAAAATAAAAATCAAAAACCCTCCCTTTTAATAATAATTACAGAATTTATACAGAAAAAGATTAACAAGTTACAAAGTTTTAACATGAAATACCATGGATTTGTTTTAAGAATAAATATATATGTCGTTGGCCAACTCTAAAAGGTAATTATAAATAATTGAATAAATAGACTAAATTAATTATGAGACGTCTCTCTATATATAAAAAAAGGGTGTGAAATTTCTAATATGCAGCCCTTAGGGCTAAGGTCCGAAATGTGCTAGCTTGCTCCTCCCAATTATTAAATACTAACATATCCTAAATAGTACACATATACAAAATTACTTTTCAAAATACAGCCTATTTAACAGTTAACACAAAAGAAAAAGAACAACTGCAGATCGTTCATATTTTAAATTAAATTCTGTCTTTAATTAAAGCACTGTAGAAATATTTTGTTATTTTTTTTTAAAAGTTCTGTTGGAAAGTAGGCCTTTTCAAAGCGTAGCTGTGGTGCAGGTTATGACATTGTATTTTATAATATTCCCTGGAGTTGAACCAGTATAACTGTATAACATAAATAACAATTTCTTTTTTAGAAAACTTGCAGCTAATTTAAATAAGCATGAAATGATAGTTCTTTGAGTTGGCTGTTTTATTAAAATTTGTAGCACAAGATGGCAATTTGCTACTTATTGTAATGGTTAATACAACATGTGTAATGTTGCATAAGACTGTCTCTACATGTTAGCTAAGCCACATGGTAACATAAAAAAAATGTTAACGTTTAGTTACATATCAGTAATATTATGCTTATAGCTTATTAAAAGTTTTCAATATTGGTTACACTGTAGAAAACTACACAGTTATAGTTAATTAATACAGAGCAGTTTAGGCCAGTTTTGTTGAAATGTTTAGGCTTCAGTAATAATCAAACTGTTATCAGCTTTAAAGTTTTTGTAGGCTGTAAGATTTGCATTTTAAAATTTAGGCTGTAGTAAAAATGAAATACATAGGTTTCTCTATTAAATTGAACAAAATGAGTTAGGAAAATTATTCATAAGCCCAAGGTGGAAATAACCTTATTAAGTTTTACAAGTAAATATTTTATAATTATCAAGGTAAAGCTAAAATATTCATACCTGGTATCCGGAAAGCAAAGGTTTAGAAGAAAGTCATGTTATTTAGCGACACACCGTCGTTAATCGTTAATCGTTAAAAAACATGACTACGATTTTGCAGCGTCATAAGTTTTTTGTTCGTAACAGGCTAATGGCCGACGTTTTAGGACATTTTTATGACCAAGCAAAATTTAACTGAATAGATAAAGAAACAGCTGATGGGTTGTCAGACAACGACCTCTGTTCAGTTATGCACGATAGAGACTAATACCGTACAGAGTCGACGTCTGGCGGAGAAAAGGATAACTATTTGGGAAATGTCGGTAAGGATAAATGATAGAAAGGTTGTAACCAGTTGGTGGGACGTTACAAAAGATACTAAATCACGATATCTCTAAAACTACTGAACGGATTGGAATGAAATTTGGTATGTAGCTTTCTCTAGGACCCTAGGTGCTAAGAAAGGTTTTCAAAAAATTCTAAATTTTAGGGGGGATTTGGTAAGGTCAAAGTTACTAAAAATCCCCATAATAAATACATATTATAATATATTTTTTGATGTAGTTTTTTGGTTAATATACATTTAACTTTGATTTGTCTATCCTTGCAAAGCCGGATCGGGCCGGCTAGTATAATAATATAATATGGATGTGTGTTACATGCATCTAATATTTTCCATGGTAACATTTTCCTACTTTTGCAAGTCTAAATAACCACCTCCTATGCTACTCTTAGGAAGGTATAAAGTTTCAACTGGGAGAAAGTATGTGGCAGTTATCTGGTACCGTTTATTACTATTTTTACGGTTTAAAATAAAGTGTTCTCAAATAAACATTGTGTGCGTCTACTGTTTGCAAACAAAGTGCTTATACTGTGCATATAGATTTATTTTATAAATACAAATAAATGTTTCTAACACTAACAACTATCAAAGCCATATTTCATCCGAAAGTTCGTATTCGACAAACAATTCCTAGATTTTTATAAATATTTACGAGCTTGTGCATTTTGTTTGGAGCAAACACAGAATCAATTTCCGTCAACAAACAATTAAACAGGAGCAATAAAAGTCAACAATGTTTTCAAAGGTTTTATTTACCCCGTGTACCCTCGCTAACTATAAAACATTGCGTCCACCATTAGCAACGATTGCTTTAATGCAGGTACTGTATATAGACTTTTATTTGTAATCTGATTAAGGCATGAATAAATGCACGGAGTTTCTCCCGCCTTTCCTGTACTCGAATGTAATACAAAAGAGAAGATTCTTAAATTTTAATGAAAGCCAAATTAGGTTTGCAAATGCTCTTTAAATAAACCAAGTGTTGTTCTTGTAAAAGTTTCCTGATTATATTAGCGCGACTTAGGAGACGCTGGGAATATAGGACCGCATTCACCTGGGTAATTGTATTTAATGTTTCTGGCACTATTACCTTATCTTCCTTCTATTCTTAGTAGCGTTTAGCGTTTGCATTCGGCTAAGTGTAATCGTGCGGCTTTTAGGTTAAGGATACAAGATGTGCATAAGGAGTGGTATTTTTCATTTGAGATACGATAAATTTAGGGAAATTATAAGAAGCCAGAATTGTGAAAGAAGAACTTTTTAAAAATATGAAGTTTTTTTGAGGTTTTGGGTTCAAATTGTAATGTAAACCTGTTTCTGTTCTGTAACAGATTTTGATGAAATTTTTATTAGAAATAGACACAAATGAAAGAAGAGATTTGGCGATAATTTTTTGAGATAGTAAAAGTGGAATTGGGTTTGGCGGGAACTTTAAATAATAATAATATATCACAAAAGTATTATATACAGAGTAGTTACAAAGTCACTCCCCCCCTCCTTTAACTTTTGTGTTTGTTAAAACAAACAAATATCCTTTGGGGAACTACGCTAACTTAACGCAAAGTATCTTTTGAAGCAATCGGACATTTTGAGTGTCCCCTAAAAATGAGGGATTTTGGGGGCAACTCAAAATTTTCAAATAGGAAGTGTGGCCATGTGATACCTCATTTTAAAGGTATATTTAAGGCTAGGAAAATGACATAAATAAAATAAAAATCAGAATACCCAAAACAAAATGGCGGCCCTAAACGTGTTGAAAGAAATCGACATAAAGCTGCTAATATCTCGAAAAGGAAGATTTTTTAGAAAAAATTTCAAGTGTTCAAAAAATGTTTATTTCAAAGTGCTTGACCTAACAAATTGCTTCCAAATCGCTTTCGTAAATTTTATTTTTAGGTTCTCATTAAAACGTTAAAGACGACTTCTAAAGAATCAAATTTACGAAATCGATTTGGAAGCAATGTTTTAGGTCAAGAACTTTGATATAAACGTTTTTTGTCTCTTGAAATTGTATCTAAAAACTCTTCCTTTTCGAGATATTAGCTTATGTCGATTTATTTCAACACGTTTAGAGCCGCCATTTTGTTTTGGGTGGTCCGATTTTTATTTTCTTTATGTCATTTTCCTAGTCTTAAATATACCTTTAATATGAGTATCACATGACCGTACTTCCCATTTAAAAATTTTGAGTTAGCCCCAAAATCCCCAATTTTTAGGCGACACTCAAAATTTCCGATTGCTTCAAAAGATACTTTGGGTTAATTTAGTATCGTTCCCCAAAGGATATTAAGTTGTTTTAACGAACGCAAAAGTTAAGGGGGGGAAGTGACTTTATAGCCATCATGTATATTTGTAAAACTATCTTGTTTGCTTATTAACTTTATCAGTATACATTTTAAATTAGAAAAACATATTTTAATAAACAATTGTGTACATAAGTTTTCATTGCTTATTAAACTATATTTCGTGAAATTTTAAATGCTTTTAGTGAGTGGTAAATGAATATCTTCACTACACGGTTAAAGTACACGTTTCATAATTCACCTTAATGTACACGTTTCATAATTCACCTTAATGTACACGTTTCATAATTCACCTTAATGTACACGTTTCATAATTCACCTTAATGTACACGTTTCATAATTCACCTTAATGTACAGGTTTCATAATTCACTTTAAAGTACACGTTTCATAATTCACCTTAATGTACACGTTTCATAATTCACCTAATTGCCTGTATTTTAAACCTTTTCTAACTAAAAATAGGGTATAAAAACGTTTTATTTGGTATTGCGATGAAACTTTTTTAAGTAGGTATAACCCTAAACAATCTAGTTGAACTGTTTTTCGCCCCCATCTTCCCACATTGAGAAATGCGGAATTTGAATTGAGTTTTCCTCTATCACGTCAACAAATAGTATTTTTCTATTTTTTAGAGGTATTTTTCAATTTTGTACCCTTTACCTCACAAATTGCTCAGAGGTTTTGAATAAACGCTACGAGTATATCCTTTGCCGTAAAAACAAGCAAATTAACCTCTAGAATTATATAAACTCTCAGTTTTCGAAAAAAAAACTAAATTTTCTGAATTGTTGTAGTAAACAAGCTTACCGATATCGTACTATCAGTTTCATATGTTAACCCTTTTGGTCCCAGGCCAAAAATATGGTTGGTCGGAAAAAATGCCACATGCAGTTTATTGGAAAATATGCTGAAAAATACCTGCCAAAAAATGTGTTACGATAGAGGTTTGGTAAACAAATCATAAGTTGCCTTGTATTGAAGCTATTTTAATGTTTGTGGTATCACAATGTTACAAATTAATTTGTCTATAATACCTACTAATTTGTACGTTTCAATTATATTTTTAAAAACAATTTTATGTGGTAATTGTGTATTTGTATTTGTAAAATTAAAAAAAAGTGTAATTGTAATATTTTTGAAAGAAAAAACTAGAAATGTTTACCGTAGGAAACATTAAAAATTGAACCCTTATACTATTTTCCATATGTGAACAAAATTGCAAGTCATTTGATTAAATAATAATATCTGGTTTTATGTCGCAAAATGAAAAAGTAAAAATTAACATAGGCCTAACCTAAACATTCTTAGAAATGTGAGTTCACTTTATTAGTGAGTGTTTTTACTATTACAAATTAAAATATAATTAATAAAATTAAAACCAAAAACTGTATCAGTAAATAACTAAAATGTAATTTGAAAACACACAAACTAAGAAACAAACTTTAACCTCACTAAAATGGCGTGGTAAACAATCTCGGTATGTTCACGAACATCATATCAATATATTACAAGTAGCAGGAAATTTCATTATTATTATTGTTTAACACTCACAACTGATCACTAAATAACTCAAATATACATTTACGTGCACTAAAGAACATTAAAAATCGAAAAACGAATTTTAAATTCACCAGTAAACAAAACATAAATGAATGATAACTAAACATCGTCGCCATGGTATTTTACGCATACTTTTCAATCGACGATAGATCGTCGCCCTGGGACCCAAAGGGTTAATAACGATAATGCTAATGGCAGCCTACTCAAAACCAAGCAAGCATCATCAACCATATTATTTCAACATACAAATGATTGACAAAGCATTCATATAAATCGAATATGGTGAGGAAAGTAGTGTGAAGCCACGCAACAATTTTTTTCAACCAAATTCAACTCCATATTCATGTTCTACGGCCAACATAACCTAGAAAACATTTTAAAACGAATCAAACGATTTCCAAAGGAGTTATAAATTTGTGTAAGAGAATTGAGGGCTCCGCCTTTTGTTCGCTTCTATTATAATACAATTTTTCCTTATTAGAAATGCCACACGTTGCGGCGTCAATTTATTACAATACAACCTTTTATTATTATTATTTTGTGAGAAGCCTCACGTTGAGAAAGCCAATTTGTTATATATTAAATGATTTTTTTTTTTAACAAGCCCCACTTGTTGGGCGTCAACTTATAAATTTACACTTTCTCTTTTACTTTAATTCAATAGGCCTAATGTTGTAGGCGTCAATTTATGATAGAACAAGATATATCCTAATTTATAAAACTCTACTTTTATTTTATTCTCAATATAATGAACTGTAACACTGCTTACTCTAGCTTAATCAATTTGATAAATGATTTGACTCAGGACACAGGTTTACAATTACAATAGAATCTTCTTTTATTTATCAATAGAAAATCAAAAAAAAATATTTACAGTTTAATAGTTATTTAGCTCAAAATCAAATATATACAAATTATTTTTGGGAATTATTTCCCAATGAGCACTCTTAATCTCGGGTAGGTTGGTGCCGGCTCTTACCAATATTAAATTGAAACAAATATTATACAAATTATTTAAATTAAGAATTAGGATAATTAAAACAAAGGAGAAAATAACTTAGTACAAGGTGGAAAGTGTATTGGTAAGTAGATGTATGAATTTAGTGTTAATATAAAGGATAGAGTTCTGATGAAAGTTGAAATCTTGATGGGATATATATATATATTTAGAAAAGTTTATCAGCTTTACTGGTATAGTTCTTTGAATTTAAACATGCAAAAGAAAGGTTGGAGTATATCCAATTTGATGAATAGTTATGTGGATTGATCTCACCCAATTTTTATATACAGTCTTCTTCTAGAAAAGAATGGTTTATTGAAATTTGATAATGTTCAGTCACTTCACTTATACAAGGTTATTTTAACGTAGGCAGTTGTTCTTCAAAATGGTCTTGAAATTTGTGGTTTGGTGGGCTCTAACACAGCGTCTGCTCCCTTTGATGTCTCAGCAACAATTAATTGGGTTTTATCCCAATTTGGCTTCCCTAGGCCCTCAGGAACTGGTACAGTAAGGCCTGGTTAATTTCATTTCTTGTGGGATTTTGATTGTTATGTGAAAATGTGTATTTTGAAATGTAGTGTATTTGTTTTGTATGATTTTAATGAAATTTTGATGTATTTTGGTTTTTTAAAGAACATAGAATGGTAAAAGTAAATAGAATTCGAGTAAATAAACTTTTAAATGAAAATATCTAAAATAGCTCCTTGTACAACTCAATATCTAATATCTAAGGTCTACAAATATAGTTATTTATCTGGTCGTTTAAAAGTCTCCTTTTCAGCGGCATAAGCGGTCACGTGATTGTGGGCTGGGTTTAAACAAACATGGCCTCTCGTTCTCCAGGTTTTAACCGAATATTCATATCTTTGAAGAAATTTACTAGCTTAACGGTATTTCTTTTCATACTTTGCCAAAGACATTTTTGATGTAAAATCTTCTGTTCGACTCGATAGTTCTGTTCCTTTTTTGATTTAGAATTTAGTTTCCTTGGGATCGGTGGTTTTAATTTGGAATAGGCCTACAATTTCGTACATCGGCCTAGCTTCGAGTGTATTTTAAAAGGTGGATTTCGGTCGATTGGTTTACTCTTGAGTTATTATTATATTTTATATGGATTGGTCGTTTAATTTAGATTAATTTTGATGTGGGAATGATATCAATTTGAGGTCGAGAAGTACTGGTAATTATTTATAATGTTGTTGGAAGTCGGCTGTCATAATCTTATTAATGAATCATTTACGATTTTTGTCGATAGGTGTCGCTGCTTCGACTTGTGAATGAATTGCCTTTATAGTAGTCTGTTCCTCTCTCTCGCACTCATGCGTGTTTAGTTCAGCAATAATTATGAATGGTTTCTTTTGATATTTTAAATGATTTTTATGTAGGGATATATTTTGAATTGTTACACTTCGCTCGCTCACCCCTGCGAAGACTCTATAAACGAAAATAGATTATTCTACATGCTGTTATTTGCAAGGAAATAATGATTGATTAGGTCAGAAGCACTAGGATCATGGTAGGCTAATACATCCTAACGCATGCGCAGTAGAGCCAGAGTGTTAAATTTTTAAAACCAAATTGGGAGGTAAATTTTAAAAATTATGCAAGATAGTGATTCTCCCTATAACAATTGATTGTGGGTTATAAATAATCTAAACTTCAAGTAAGTAGATCCCTTATTGGCATCCAAAATATTGTCATTCCAGTTTGGGATTGCATGTAATATTTTATTGTTAATAACTTTTGTTTATGTGAAGACATTTATATGTGTACCTTTTTCATGCTACTACAAGGTGCTTTGGTTATGTAGCATAACTATAAGTTTAAAATCGTTTTTGGTTCCGTAAAACCAACTTTGCCGCCGTCTTAAAACTTATGCTACCAAGTAAGTTGTTGTAAAACTGATGACAGATTCGTCTTTACAATATTAAAACACAAGGATAGTAAACATTTCGTCAATACCGGTTAGTAAATAATATTTTGTCGTAACACAGACAAACATACAAATTTTCCATTTTACAAATGTGTAAATTTCTCTTTTAATTAACTGATGCACTCAGCACCCGTGTCTGATAAAATTTGTGAAATGTTGACAGGTGGTTTCGGGAAGAACGGGAACAGCTGACTCCGGTGGCCTTGGGTGACAGAGTGACTCTGCTGGCTGCAGGCCTGTTGAGAATAGGTAAAGTCAGACTGGACGACCGCGGAAAGTATCTATGTTGGGTCAACAATTCTGCGGGAGAAGAAACTGTTCAAGTAACTCTAACTGTCACAGGTAAGTCAAAGAGTATTTAGTAGTTGGCAACACTGTTATCCAGATGCATGTTGTACTGACATACACTCGATTCCACGTTCACCTTGCAGTACGGAGCGGCCATAATACATGTTATCCAAACGGCATTCTCAGTGATACTAACCGTCCAAAAAACATCAACTCCACGCAACGCTCGGACAGTTGACGCAACCCGCATGACAATAAACGTGATGTTCCCAGTAATGGTAGTAGCATGACTTATCTCCCGTAAGACCTGTACTGCACGGTGAAAGTGGAATTGAGTGTAGTTAAGTACTATAGTTGGATTTTGTAATGCTGTATATACGACTTTGCAGCAGGAATTCAAATGTAAAGTGTTTAAAAATAAAAAATATAACTTGGAAATTTTAATTGTGTATCGTATTTAAGGTCGGGACACACATGACCGCACCGCACTACGGCCTAGTGTTGGCCAAACCGACGCGGTAATGTTAGGACTATTCCATATGTTTCCATTAGATTATTCCCCCGCCGTGTGTTGGCCAACACTAGGCCGTGGTGCGGTGCGGGCACGGTGCGGTCATGCGTGTCCCGACCTTCAGTTGTCTAAACAAAAATGTTTTGCCTAATAATGCTAAATAGGGAGGATCACTTCACTGCGTGCTTCACAAGTCAACCCCATTGCTTGTTCGATCCACTGAATGCAACTAAACTAAGGTACACTATACTGTGTTTCACTGATAACTTTTTTGGGGTTAATCTAAAAATGTATTAACAGTTTTAAGTTTAACATAAAAATTGTGTAACACTTAGGGGTTAACTTAAAATTGGGCAGCATTTTGGAGGTTAACCTAAAAATTGGGTAACACTTTGGGTTTTAACCTAAACATTGGAAAACATTTTTGCGGTTGAACAACAAATTTGTTTACATTTTTGGTCACTAACTCAAGTGGCACGAGACTCTAACCAAACGCTGAAATGTTTGGGAACTAACCCAATATCGCCTCTACGGCCTCTCTTTTCCAAATAAACTATTACCAAACAATTCATTACTGATTGTTCTTTCAATCAGACTTCTCTTGTATTTTCGCAGTAAGTCTTGTTTCTAGTACAAGTTCCGCACATAATTAAGTAGGTAAAAACTGTGCATTTATATCGTACTGAAGCGTTTACTCCTCCTATTGTAACTCGGACGTGAAACAGTTGTATAAAGCACGTTAGGGCCGTTCTGTTTCAGCCGCACTGACAGCGCACATTCAGCCCCAGACTCAGATAGTGGACGTCGGCAAAGAAGCTACCTTCCAGTGTATAGCCGGAGGATTCCCAACGTCCAGGATATCCTGGTACCGGGACGGCAGACAGATTTCTTCTGACTCCAGGTTCAGAGTACTGACCAACCCGGAACGCTTGAAGATCTCGCCTCTGTCTAAAGACGATCACGGCATGTATCAGTGTTTCGTGTCCAACGATTGGGACTGCGTACAAGCGACGGCACAGTTACAACTAGGAGGTAAGCTCAATGTTATTACAGACTGTAATATTAGAAAAATAGACAAGTATTGTTCTGAACCTTAAAACTAGGGGAAAAATTAAAACTATGTGTGATAAAGTGCTTAGGTTTTCATTAAGCCTCTATTTTGTACATTTTTGCAAAACAATCTACGAACACACAGAAATAATTCAGAATTGCACATAACTTAGTGTGTTTTTGTAGGAACACAATTTCCCCAAAAAAGCATTTCGAATCAGCATACTGGCGCAAATAAATTTCGCACTTTCCACAACACAGAGTGTGTTCAATCTTTGCACTAAAGTTTTAAACTTTGGTTTTAAAAGCTTTTGAACGGGTTAATATTGTATACTAGAAGGGGGTGATAAATTGTTTGTTCTGCTGCCTCATTTTGGACAGCCTTGCAGTAAGGGTTGGACTTATCAATAATTGTTTCACACAAAATTTGTATAGGCTACAATATTTAGAAGGATTACAATCACTTCAAACAATTAAATTCTTGTTTATAACAGATTTGCTTTGCCCATTTCATAATGGCGCTAATTTAATTTGACCTGAAATTGCCTAAAAATGGTACATTTTTTACATCTATCTATATCTACACTAATATTATAAAGAGGTAAAATTTGTTTGTTTATATGTAGCGGATAATCTCTGAAACTATTGAACCGATAAAAAAATAGTTTTACTAATAAAAAGCTACACTATCCCAGAGCAACATAGGCTACAATTCATTTTGATAAAAACATTTTTATTTCAATATTTGTAAATTTAGTCTGAAAAAATCTTAGGTTAGGTCTAGACTGAAAAACCAACACGTGTATTTATATTTATTACAATAGCAACCAATTGAATAAAGTAACAGATAAAACAGCTGTTTGCTCCAATATTTCCAAACAGCTGATTTCCAACTTTGAAGCATTTATTTGTATTTCTAACTTTTAGGTTAGGTTTTATTAAAGTGTAGACCTAAGTCTTGCCTAAGTTATTTTAACCTTTATTACTGCTGTTATAAAATATACGAAAATATTTGATTTGAACATTTAACATTATTTACCATCTTAGCTTTGGGGTTATTATTAATCCTACACATTTATTAGAAAGAACACATAACATGATTATGTGTATAGAAAGAAGGTTCCAACGGGGTTGGCGTGCGGAGCTCGCAGGGTTTTCTCCTAGTTAATTATAAAAACGAAAACAAAGTGGCCTTTTTTTCAACAAATTTAGCACTTTCACTTATAAACATTAAAATGCTTAATGAGTCACATTATAAGACATCAGCTACTTATAGAAGCGGCAAGCGTTTAGTGGTTGGCAGCGAGCGATACGAGCAGATGTAAACAGCGCTAGAAAATTGTCTAACCCCGATGGTATTTCCTTCTTAAACAAGAGAAACCCAGTTAAGTAATTTTTCTCTATTCACTATTTTCTCTTTACTTTAAAAAATATATACATATATATGGCATGCGTTAAAAAAGCGATATTGGGAATTTTTGATATATATACGTTTATGATATTCTAACGGCAACTTGAATAAAAAATGATAAGAAAATCCGACCGTTAACATAAAAGTAGCTATTTTTTGTGGGTATACATTTTTGGTTTTACATTTTCTTCATATTTACCTATTGTTTTAACACCATGAAGGATTAAAACTTTCTGTTATCAGACTGTTTACCTTCGCTATTTTCACGGAAGTTTATATTTTTAAATACTTCCTTCCCGGCTGACACATGAAAAGATAAAAAAAATAAGAGCCTCTTGTTTAATATTTCCGCCAACACTATCTCCACATCCGATATTATCACGTCGACTACAACAAAGAGAAAATTTGGCGCTGTACAACAGTGGCTGACAATGTGGCCGCTTGTAAGGTAGCCGCTTGTAAGGTAGCTTGTAATGTCGTCGCTCGCTCGTTGCCACACCGCGCCGCTTGCACCTGCTCGTGCCGCTCACAGCTTCTATCGTGGCCTAGGCCTAAGGCTTGAGAGCCCTTTTTCAAGTTATTTCTCATTCTATTTTTCGTCTTCCACAATAATATTATTAATTTACTATTTGAAAATTTCAGTTATCTAAATATTCTGCATGCTTCTTTTTCAAATTATTTCGATTAAACGTCTGCCATTGGAGGAAATCTCGCTATTGTGTTTGTCAAAATTTGCTCTTCATAACTCTAAATACCTTACAAAAGTAATAATTGTTTTATTAGAAACACAACATATCCCCTAAAAGGAAAACCGCGCAATGCAGCACATATGTTTATACAAACTGTTTATATTACAGATGCAAGTCCTGAGCTCATCTACACCTTCTCGGAACAGACTCTCCAGCCAGGACCTGCCGTGTCCTTGAAGTGTGTCGCCACCGGTAATCCGCCCCCACAGTTTATATGGACCCTGGATGGCTTTCCCGTACCAGACAGCACTAGGTGGGTTACCTCGCAGTGTTATTGCCTTCCTGTGTTGCCGCTTTATTTAGTCCACGTTTATGTGGTTGTAGATTATGAAAATATGTACGATTCAAATCTTTAGGTTATGCAAAATGTTTTTAACAGCCCTTTCATTTGAGTCTCTTACGCTATTCATCTCCGAAAATAAAACTTTAAGTGGTTTAGGCATTCCTTATATTTTTCTGCTTTTATAATATGACTAGCTGCCCGATCCGGCTTTGCAAGGATAGACAAATCAAAGTTAAATGTATATTAAAAAAAAAAATAATAATAATAAATAAATATATTACACTATTTATTTCTTATAGGGATGTTTAGTAACTTCGTAACCCCAAACCCCCCCCTCCTAAAATTTCGAATTTTTTGAAAACCTCTCTTAGCGAGCTCCCACGGCATAAGAGGAAGCTACATACCCAATTTCATTCCAATCCGTTTAGGGGTTTTTGAGATTTCGTGATGAGTGAGTCAGTGAGTGGTATTTGGATTATATATATATATATATATATATATATTTAAAATAAGCAGCAAAAATCCAAAATCGTGGCCAACTTCGAAAAATTTATCTCATTTTAATTTAATCAAATTAAATATCCATATCTTTTTTAAACAAACTCACAAAACAAACGCTCCTAACTGTATTAAGATAAATATTTTCGTTAAAATATATATATAACAATAATAACAGAATGTTAACCTATGGTCTACCAACTTTATATTTATATCTGTGTGTAATAAAGTATTTACTTTATTTATAATTAATTGTTATAAATATATATTCTATTTCTTAGGACTAAAATTTATAGATATAGCCCATACAAATAGATTTCATACAAAATTAAACTACATACCGTTTTTTTTTTTTTTTTTTTAACTTATTCGAAAGAAACAAAACATTTAGCAATTCAGCAACTTAAATCTATTTTATAATAATTACAAGTAAGCACGTAAGCAAGGGTTCCTCCAATACCCACGAAATCCTGATGTTAACCAAAAAATTAACTAAAATGCCTCACCCAACCATCAAATTTAAAAAAAGCAAACACACGAAAAACCAGGTAAACGAAAACATGCGAAGACATAAATATAAATTTTAATTTTATAGGTAGTTGCTACAGAGCACAGATATTTATTTAAAACAAATTAATCTAATTTACTTCTCGCCGTTACAACAAAACGTTGTCTAGCCACCTACGCCTTACACTTGCAAGGATACCGCAATTAAAGGGTCGGCTCTAGCTGTCGGCCATGTTGGCTGACACTCCATAACACCAATGTGAAATTAAAATGCAAATTTTTCCTTTATTTTTTATCGGAAAATTATAAACGATATGTCATTTTAAAGCTATGGTTAATATGCATGCAAATGGCTTTTTCAAAACTAAGAAAAATATTTTGTTTAATATTTATTAACAATTTAAAACATTGGTTTTTAATATTTTTGTATGTTGTCACTATTAATTGTAGCGAAAAACTACCAAGCCATTCGCATGAAGATTTTCGTCCCCAAGAGTTTATTATTTTTTTTAAAACGCTATTTGAACAATTGCGGGTTTTAAATGGATTTAGGATGAGCAATGTCCGCGTAACCTACCGCCGCTATACTAGGGAGTCGCAGGTTGCTTTCTGTTTTACTAGAGCCGACCCTTTGAAAAGCTTTACATTTTCATCTTCTCCCGAGTTGCACAACAAGAACATAAAAGTCATTCTTTGAGGTATTTTAACATAAGTTGTCCAGCTCTAGCTCTCATAATTGTACTTATAAATCCTCTTCAAGAAAAGAATATAGTTTGCCAATTTTGCAATCTTCGAATTACAGTTGAAATATTCACTCGTAACTTCAAACAAATCACAACACTGTAGTTCAAAGAAAGGTTCGTAAAACTTCGGATATCTACACGAAACTGTTTCGTTCTGGTATTGCCTACCCTTAATTTACGAACGATACTTGTATTTAAGATTATATTTAAGACTTAGCACAGTGACTCATTAATGCCGATACAAAACTTTACAGGTTTCTGGCAGGACAATACGTCACAATCCACGATGACGTCATCAGTCACGTAAACATATCAAACCTGAAAGAAGAAGACGGCGGAGAATACACTTGCACTGCCAAAAACAACGTCGCACAAGTCTCTCATAGCGCCAAGATCAACGTGTACGGTAAGCTAAGGAACCTACCCTACTGGACTTTAGTTGGCAGTACAGGACATATGGGCGGTTGCGGGGCTACTACCTGTCCTGACAACATGCGACTGTTGCTGAGACGTGTTTGCATGTCGACAAAGGCGTTATCGTTACTCCTGTGATGCATTGAAAAGGGTGTTCACAAGTTATAGTTACCACCTAGTCTTCCTTATATTCAGTATGGTGAACAGTAATATAATAAACGGTACCAGGAACTGGCACATACTTTCTCACAAACATATTTAAATTATTAAACAGGTTCATTGTGACTTGTAGGGTGTGGTAGGAGAGGTGATTTTTTTGATTAAAGTTGGAGATTAACTAATAAATATTGTTATTATTATCTAGAGAGAAAACTATTCGATCGATTTCGAACAAATTTGCACCAAACACGTCAATTAGGTCTTTATAGATGCACGAAAAAAGGTTTTGAAAATTCTTGAAAAACAACCCCCTTTATGGCCAAAAGCCTCCCAAAAATCAGTTATTATTATTAGCTAAATGATAATTTTTAGAAAGATGGGGTTTTTTGCATATGGTAGGACACATTAAAGCCTACAAATAAGCCAAATTTTATCAAAATCGTTAGAGCCGTTTTTTTATAAAAAAATAATAACTGATTTTTTGGGGGTTTTTTGGCCAAAAAGTGGGTTGTTTTTCAAAAAATTTCAAACCCCTTTTTCGTGCATCTATACAGGCCTACTTGACATGTCTGGTGCAAATTTGGTTGAAATCGATCGAGAATAGTTTTCTCTCTAGCTTTGTATACATACAGACATTTTGTAAAAACCTTTTTTTTGGACTCAGGGGGTCCCAAAACGGATATTTCAACAAAAATCTCAACATCGATTTTTTTGCGATCACTATACTTTCTCTATACTATAGTATAGTGAGAAAGTAAAAATTATTTAAGAAGTAATAAATGTCGATCAAATACAATTACGGCTGTGTAATAAATAAAAAAGAAATGTAGTCTACAGTATGTTATAAGATTGTTTTGCAGTAAACATAAACAAACAAAGAAACCCAAAACTACAAATAATATTATGTTTGTTATGAAGGAACAGTTGTGGCGCAGTTAGGTGTTGTTACAACAGAAATAACTCTGGCGTTTCCTGTAAAGATAAGGAATAGATTCTTCTTCTGTCCCATTTCATTGTTCAGTGTTAGTTTGTTCTCTTACGCTTCTTTTAATATACATTGTATAGTTTAAAAAAATCTAACTTCTGCTTTATTCAACTAAATATTTGTATGTGCATTGCATAATAAAACATTAGGTATTATTATTTGGATGTTGAGTTATCATTCACCTAACCACAAGAGCACAATGTTTTACTATATTATTTGTGAAACCACATTACATATATTGGTACATTAGTATAAAAAAGATAAAACTGTTAAACATTGCGTTTAAATTTATATAAAGGCAAGCAGAAACACTGCGATGGCACCGCGCCACTTACAAATACACAATAACTCTTGACTTTTGCGGCTCCTACTGCCTTAACTAAGCAGCCCAAGTAAAAAAGTCAAATAAAAAAATTAAATTTATCTATTTCTATACAACTTTCCCGCTTGAAAAAGTTGCCTGACAGAAAATTTTAAAAAATCCTCGCTTTCTACATTTATTATGTCCTTCTCAGTTGCGTTTCATTTATAAAAGCCTATACAAAATATATAACAAATGTGTATACATTTCTTTTCGTCACATGAGGAAAGACAGTTTTATCAGCTTTAATTTGATACCATTTACAAAAATACGTCATCATCTACACATTCAGTGAATTCATAGAGCGCCCGATGTCAGCAATGCGGGTAGTA
>JAGFPH010003670.1:7899-21336 GCA_018207615.1 Philaenus spumarius
ATCGTGAATAACAAAGTTAAAACATGTGCTATTTGCCGGCGGGAAAAACATGATTAACCGGCGGGAAAATGCGGGAAATATACGGGAATTTTGAAAATTTGTTTTTGTTGACACCCTGTACATAGTGACTCACCCGGCTAGTCACCTACGAAATGGAAATGAACCTGTCTGTTTTCATCTAGTGACAGGGTGACATCTGCATTGAACAGTGGTTAGTTCTTATTTTACCTTATGGCGATTCTGTCGAACCATCCTTGATTTGATATAGTTTGTATTTCCTTATCACATGACGCATTTCTACTCTTTATTCAGTCATTTTCAAATGCACACTTAAATACACTCCATAAACATTTAAATAACACAAATAACAATACATTTAAA
Organism: Philaenus spumarius; assembly: GCA_018207615.1. Lineage (NCBI taxonomy): Eukaryota > Metazoa > Arthropoda > Insecta > Hemiptera > Aphrophoridae > Philaenus > Philaenus spumarius. The sequence goes on from JAGFPH010003670.1 coordinate 8,281, forward strand.
ATTTATACAAATACGGGTGATGCACGTTATCGGGAACCATTCTTGAATGTGTCGATCGTCTTATTTTAGTTTAACTTTATTTAGTTTTCTGTTATTGTAATTACTGCAGTTATTAGGCAACCCAAGATGGCTATGTGGTAGTTTGTACCCAGGCTCCAAGTCAGTCGGGTGACCAACAAGTCGCCATGCACCTAGTTAATCTCCTTCAATGTGCCCATAGACTTAAGGAGAAATTAAACTACATTTATAATATCGCTATTTTTTAGCATAGAAAATAAATCAAACTTGTGTACAGGATTTTGTGTCAAAACAAATTATAAAAAAGTCTAATAAATATCTAATATTAAAAACTTGCATATGGATCTCAATGAACAAATTTTATATTTTCAATAAAGCCTACATATTTAAGTTTTATATAGTACATATTTCCCTTTACAGTTCAGCAATCTTTAAATGCATCATATTGCTATTTTAGAAATGGGTATCAAGCAATGATTACATAGTATATAACCTAGATAGGCTATGGGAGACGCTCGGTGAAGCCACCCTCCTAGTGAGATACTAGACTAAGATGGCGGTGCCTAGCACGAATCACCCTAGTACCGAGCGCTTTTGGCGATTTATTAGAACAGAGGTTTACTGGTTCAACCCTCTGAAAGTGTTGTTAAACTTTGTTTATTTTTTGTTGTGAATCATTATTCAAAAGTTATGTAAATACTGGTAAATTAATGAGTTTTACATATACAAGTTTTAACTTTAACTTGTAACATAAATTAGTAATAAAATTATTTTACAACTTTAAATTGCACCATTTCTGTCCAACACTAATGTTTTGTCTGCATGCAAAGTTTGGATATTTTAATTTCATCGTAAGTCGGTCAAACGGCAATGTATTTGAAAAGCGCGTATTAAAATTTTTTCCGTGTAAATGCTGCATTTTTCGCTTTTATACTAATTTAAGATGGCGGAATTGGCTTCAGCTGCTGTAACGCTTGATAGTGCCCATGGCCTATCTAGGTTTTAAACTTGTAATCATTGGTTTCAAAGTAATTTATATCTGTAGCTTACTAAGTTAGTTGATTTTAAATATTATTTTGGATAATATTTTTAATGAAGTCTGCTGTTATATGGCAACTAAAAAATGTCATACTGTACTATATTATTTCTTCAATATTTTTCTAACCAAAAAATTCAAACTGTTATCTATATATTTAGTGATATATTATTTTTAAGAGTTTAGGCTAGTTTTAATTGAAAATTTTGTACTGTATTATATAATATTTTTACGATATATAGTTTTTTTGTTTTTAACAATCTATTTAATTTATCAGATTGGTGCAGAGCCATACTTAATTTCATGAGAGATTTAATCCATAAGGTTGTTATAACAAAGCCATTAATGCCTATCAGGATTACTGACGAAACACCTGATTCTGCAGTTATCCGTATGCGATGGACTATAGTAGCATGGTGAGATTACCTGAATAAGTTAATGACAAACTGTCAAGTGTGGAACTATTTTTGAATGAAACATCTGTGTTTAAACAATTCAGAATTAAAGTAATTTATCTGAAATAATTTTTGGTGCCATTATAAACACTAAATGATTGTATAAACCGGCACCTCTAAACTTGTTTAAAATTTTTTTAACAATTGCTATGATCAGTGATGGTGGGATAGTTTAGGGGGTCAAAAACATTTTTAGTTTAATATGTAGTCTGTAATTTTTGTTTGTATACACAAACAACTGTCAGCCTAAAAAGAAAATAAAACATCATGAAGATAACACACATAATAATGAACTTATGTGATTTGTTTTTTACAGAGCTCATTAGAAGTTAGGTACATATTATGTGCAATTTACTTTAAAACTAAATTATTTTTCTAAAATTGTATTAGCATATCAGTTGTGTAAACTACACTTGTTTTTTAACTACATTTATGCCACACAAAAAGGCCATAAAATAATAATTTTTTTTATGGAAAACAAAGAATATTAAATTTGATTAATTTTGAAATCGGTTTTAAGTTTTAACATATAAAATCTAATTAGTTTTTTGTAATATACACTAGATTAGATTATACCAGATTAATAATAGCATTAAAGATTTTATTAGGTTGATTAATACATTGATTGACCTATATCTCAATCAATTCCGTTACAAACTTCGTACAACGAAATCGGAACTTACTCAGTGACAAATTTTGCTCACGTGGACTTTTTATGCTTATAGTGGTCTTGTGTATTATGGACAAAAGGAAATAATTTAATTTCCATTTGAAGATTTTAATCCCAAGGAAGAAACGGGCCGCATGATATGAATCGGTGCCCAGCCATATAAGGCTAAATAAAGAGAAAAAAAAAATATATATATATATATATCAATTACTTATATTCTTTATAATGCATTTTAGTTACTTTCCCTAAAGTATTCTAAAAATTGTATTAGTCTCAATACCACTTTTATATTAAAGTAAATTCAAGCGATTAACAATAAGTATTCACACAAAATGAAAAGTATAAAATAAATAGATAGTACATTTATAAAATACAAGATAGATATTAAAACAAACAACACGAAATAAAAATTTGAAAAGAAAATACAACATAAAATGTTTAAAAGATAACTTTAACTAACATTAATGATTTTATTATTATAGATCACTTACTTTGCAATAATGGGAAAAAGACACTAAAATTGACGTTGATGTTTAGCGGACGGGCAGTATAGTGAATGACAAAGTAGTCTTGTTCCTGTTATACCCTCCCTCCATTGCGCCATCGTATTTATAACTCACATACTTTCCTACGAAATTGTTTCTTCACCCTGCTACTGTATTTTGTTCTTTTGTTTTTGGTCGGTGTTAAACTATGTGAAGGAGAGTTTAATTATGAGTGGAAAGCGAAAGTGAAATGACAGTGAAAGAATTTTTAAAGTGGGTAAAAAAACTTTTTAGTGTGTTTTATTTACGTGCCTCTTCATAAATATAAATATTTGCAATTCAAGGGTTTTAATTTTTACTTTTTATAAATAATGTAAATGTCTCTTTAAATATTTGTTTTTATTACACTATCAAATTTTTTTCATTTGAATACATTATCAAACCTTCTTTGTTTATTTAAAACTATTTATATTATTTAAAGCAAATATGACTCCAAATCAGCCTAAAATAACGTGGGAACTCCCACCTCAATGGTATTTTCATGGCCTACTGTATTATCCGAGTTTTTGGTTATCCGAGGTTTGCCCAGTCCCAATTACCTTGGATAGTCGAGGTTCTACTGTAATTATTCCACAATTTAAAAAAAATTGCGCCTAGTTTCATTTTCCCAAGGGTCAATGTTGTTATCTAATGATTTATAAAGCATTGTTACCATGTAATGATTGTAAATCTAAAACAAGTTAAGATATATAAACTTGCCTAGTAAGCTTAATTTTGTTTAAGAGACTAGTTACTTAATCAGATTCAGTTTAAATTTTGTATATAAATGTCAATCTCAAATGGGAGAAGTATGCACTTTTAGTTTGATAATGTGTTAATTACTTAGAATGTGTAAATAACATTGTTATTGTCTTCGAGTGAATTGAGTAGCGACTCTAGAAGTTGTGTGATGAAGGTTTTCTCATTTAAATTAACGAAAAGTGTTGCAAAAACATATTAAATGAGTTTCTCCAAAGATATTAATGTTAATATTGTTGTATTATAGGACAATATGTGAGACTCACATCTGGGTATGTGGTTTCTTTGTCATGCTCTACGGACTTAAACTGGATGAAGAAAGTGCAACCAATTGGCTTGGAACATATGCTCTTGCTATTGGACAATCCATGTTTCTTTTATCTCCCTTGAAAATTATTATATTTGCTACTATCCTGGCTGTTCTATTTGGGGTAATTAATTTAATCTAAATAACTCATTGGTTTAAATCTATAATAACTAGAACTTTTGTACATTTGAACTTTAAAAATTATTTGTATTTAATTGTAGACTAAAATAATGTTTTTGTTTTTATTAGAAACTGTACAACGTAGAAACATTTGAATGTAAACCTTCAGATGCAGTGTTTTTGGATTCATTTGGAGACCCACAGTATCTTCAAAACCTTTTAAAAATAAGGTCTCAACCAGAGTATCATCCACTGCCACGCAAAAATATTGAAGTAAGTTTAATTGTTTATAACAAAATGTGAATATTGCACCACAAATGGTGTCAATATTAAAATACTAGTTTAAATTGAAGTTTGAATTTTCTTTCCCAGCTTACTTGGTAATCAAAACCAAATGCATGATTACTTTTATTTAAAAATTATTTAGAAGATTGAAACAGAATTTTGCTGTTGTTTGAATATTTTGTAAAGTTTCTGAAACATATTTATAGTGAGAAATTTGTTAGTGCGTTTATATTCTCAAACGCACTATTTAAAGTTTCTTCTCGAATATTATAAATATGGTGTTGAATTGTTGGATTTTCTGGATGAAATAAATTACAATGTATTTTCATATCACCAATCCTGGGTTCTAGCCCAAATCCTCCACAACAATTTTACTCTTCACAATTTTTCTTGAATATTTTTAAACACCCGCCGTCTGGATCATCTTCTACCTCCTTTGTGTACTTGTATGTGGTCTGTGATAAATGAATATGAAGGGATATTTTGCATTTTTTAAGATCATTAACTACTTGTTTATTTAATCACAGTTATATCAGATTAGTTTTTGATTAGGCGTCTACTATGTAAGGTTATTCGATTGTTAAGTCTTCATCATGTAAGATTTATTTTGAAATCATTTAAGTTGTTTTTATTTGGGGGCTCCATCTGATTCGACTTACGAATCAATCTTTGCTTGGCTTGAGAGGTCTGACTCACAACTGATTGGTTGAAATAACTTCAGAGACGTTTAATAATTTGAATTAAATATATATAATTGACATTCAAACATTTTCCACAGCATTTATAATCTAATTAGTACAACTTTATTAATACGATTGTTTTAAGTTTAATTGAATTTAATTATGCAACTTGAATTTACTTGATATTAATTATAACAAAAACTAGTAATAAAAAGAAAACTATGCAAATAATTTTGGTATGCAGCTTTCCTTCCTCTACATTTAATGCTTTGTAGTCCTTGTTGAAATATTTACTTGGTTACAACTACAATGAATATTCTAAACTAGCTAGACACTAATGACTTGATTATAATTTGATACTACTGATACAAATTTGGCTAAAGAGAACTGCACCAATTGACCTATTTTATTTCAAAGTCCTAAATTTAACAGCAGTTTAGTGACAAATCAAATGTTTTAATAATTTATATTGGTCCCCTTTCAATTGGTTAACAGGTTCTTAATCTGAAGTCCTTGGCAGCTAATCTTATGAAAGGAACCACTTTGTAAAACTATATTAGTAGATTGTGAGTTTATTTATTGATGAGTGATTGATTACTTTTATTACCTGGATATGATTTCATTTCTATTACTTTAATTTAGTCTCGAGATCTTTCTTAACATAAAATTATCAAAGTTTTATTCTACTTATACATAATTTCGACTTAAATTTTTCACACTCACTTTAAAATTAATTTTTAAATTTTCACTTTGTATAACTTTATTTAACACATTTATTGATTTCACTGGCACTAACACTCGTAATCCTAGAATGCATCTTGGTTCCTCGAATGGGCTCCAAATATTGTTTTTAGGTAAAATCTCGTAGTTTGACGTGTAAATTACTTTATTCTACTTGATAATTAATGGGTCTTGATACTTTATTTTACTTCTTGACAACTTAATGGGTGCTTCTTTTTACTTTGGTTGATTTTAATGTTTTAATGTAAAATGTGGTTTGTCATGTTGAAGAGCTTTTAGGTGTTAATTCGCCACCAGTTTCTTGGTGAAGACCCCTTTTTCTCAACTTAATCTCTCCATCTCCCTCTCCTTTTTCCGCGCCTGTTCGAAAAACAGTTTTCTCATTGGCTAATGGTTTTACATTCATCTCCCCATTGGATTTTATTTTTTCAAAATAATATTTGTCTATTTGTAAATTCCTGTCTTACCATTCCCATGCTATTCTGCATTGTTCGCTAAAGCTATGTGAAGTGTAATATGAGTTTTTCACTCGTTTTCAGAGCAAGTTCTTTTAATGCAGCTGACTTGATTGGAATGTCTGGGAACATAACATAATAGTTTACACGTGTGTTTCTAGTATTCATTGTAATCTGATAACTATGTTTAGAGCAAAGATTATTCTTAACTAACTTGCTTTGAGTATTGGAATATTTTTTAAATTTGTTTAATTTTTCATTTTAATTATTTAAGTCTTTTGGAATATTGACACACTTCTCCTTCCAGATGCAAAATTGTACCACCAATTAATTTTTCTCCCCTTTTGGATTGAAGTGAATTGGGACGATGTTTATTTTAAGTGTAGTAGTCTTTGTTTATGAAACACGATGTTAGTGGAATTGCAGATAAAGCAGTCATTTAATCATAGTGGTTCACTGATAATGCAGAATGCAAGGAATTCATGTGTTGGAGTTACCTTAAATTAAGTGTGCCTTTGCTGTTCAAGCACAAGCTCGGTTGCTTTTGTAATATTTGTATTCACCAATATATTCCTGACAAGTGTTTAAAAATAACAAATATATTATCTTGGACATACTAAAAGAATCAAATAACTTCTCTTAATAATTATGCGTGTTATAAATTAATTTACATAATTATTAGAGTTTAGTTATACATTCGTGCATTACAAATCAATGAAATGATATCTTCCAATCAGATCGCTAGTTTCCGCTTAAGGGACGTGGAAAGGTTAGTAGTTATTAGTAGTCTTTAGTAGTTATTATCACTAATATTTTGAGTTATATTGAACTATTGGTAATTTCTAGGTTTTTTTAAAAAATGGGATTTTAGATGTGAAATTTTGTGTTTGTAACATAGGCCATGTTTCCCAAGTAGCACACATCGTTGGCCCAACGTTGGGGAATTGTCGGCACCGTTGGGGAATGGTGGGTTGGGGTGCCAACATATTGCCAACAGAGGCCCAACCGATAATTCCTTCTGTTGGGCCAACAATGAAATTTTCTGTTGGGCCAATGTTGGGAGTTAGTCTGTATAAAATTATCTTTATTAATTCCTTATTATATTAATATTTACGTGTAATAAACATTATTTAAAAATCGGTTATATTGTTAGATTAAGTGATATAAAGTTATTAATACAGTTCATGATTTTATAACATTTAGCGTGTATCGGTGACATCGCGAATCCGCCATTATTCTATCCGCCATTACAAAAAGTCCATTGTTCATCCTCATTTCCTCAACGTTCTAGTTTTGCATTTGCAGCAAGCAGCCAAGCATCATTGTGACTTCAGTGACTTGTGTGTTCATTAAGTCTGTGTCATTTGGCATTTTCAAATGAAAATGATTTGTTTTCTTAAAAACTTTATCACCATTGTGTGTTCTAAGTCTGTGTCCTGCCTTGTGAAGTGGAAGTGATTGATTTTTTTCTTTGCAAGTAAGTACAGCACTTATATACTTTTAGATTAGTAAAAAAATACTAACAGGGGTTAGTTCTTGTCTTGTTTTAAAATAAATAATTGTTCATAATTAATTATAACATGTGATTTCAGTTTTATTTTTTAAAGTGGTAGGTTACTTGTTGTACACTACCTACCGGTAAATTAACTTTTAGGTTAAAGTACCGTAAGTGATTTTTAATATTTGGTAGACTAGCTTAAAGGCCTATAAGGTAAAATATTAATTATAAAAAGATTTTACAAGCTGGACTAGGTAGTATGCATAAGAATAATTACATAATTTACAGTTTGCTATTTGCCAAAGTAGGCTAATTAATGTTTATAGGCCTAGGCCTACTTGGGGGAATAATAATGCATCGTTTCTATTGTTTATAAGATAAACAAGTTATTGAGATTAAAATTAATAAAACAAATAGCCTACACTCAAAAAAATACGGGCGAAGTTTACTATTCGACCCTAGGCTAACCTATGGCAACAGAAATGCATGAATAATAAAAAAAAACCTAAAAGGTTCTAACCTATAGTAGGCCTATTTAGTCACAGTATGTTTAGGCCTATTTAGTCACAGTATGTTTACCTGTATTCAACATTTAACAGTAGGCCAGAATGTAAAACAACGTCGTTGTCTGCAAAAATATTAGGCTAGGGTCGAATAGTAAACTTACGCCAAAACCTGTTAGATACTTCGACAACTGCAAGCCTACTTACTAGGTATCTTGTTAATTACTTAATTTACTATACCACAAATACACAAACCTGAACTTTTTTCTTAATAAATATAGTATTTATACACTTCACTGATGCCGGGAAACCATAGGCCTTACCTATTATTAATAATTGTATTAACTCTTAGTGTTTTCATTTAAATGTCATAGAGCATGATTCTATACTTGTGTTTTTTGACAATCATAATTACCATCATTTAGGCTTAGGCCTAGAATTAAAACAAGACAAGATTTAGAGCTGAATCTTCAAAAAGTGTTTCAGCTATATTTTAGTTTCGATTTGGAATTATAGTTATTTTTAGGTTAAGGTTTTAAAATGGTACCTATAAGCTTATATTTTCCATTTGAGTTTTACGGTAGGCCTATGGTTTAAAATTTATTGAAACAGTTTAGGCCTAACCTACTTTACAGTTTAGGTAATAATTTTAATTTTGAAGAGGGTTATAATGTAATGTATGTTTATACATTAATGTTTGTAGGTACAGTAATGTCGGCTAACATTCTCATAAGTTACTATGAATTTAAAAACTGAAATGTCCGTAAAACGACGGAGGCAAAGTTTTTGCTTGATTTAAATCCGTCAAGTCTAAAAACAAGACATTGTTATTATAAATTATCAAGAATTGTTCTCCATTTAAAGTGTGTTACTATTTTGTATTTTAGAATAAATATTGAAATTATTTATGAATCATAGGTGAAATATGTATATATAGGTATCCCCTAAAGTATGTAGAAAAAATATTAAAATTTACAAATAATTTAAAAGAAAATTGGGTGTAAGCTTAGTGATAGTTTAAAAAATATTGTTTATTTATTTAAAATATATAGCTCAACTGATTGAAGATGCGTATTGTTCGTAGAATAAATAATCTGATATTAATGGTGAATAGTTTACAAAGACTGGGTTAGCTTCAAATTTTATGATAGTTTAGTTAGACAATAATATTTGAGTTAACTCTTCTTTAATATGCTGTCTAACTAAAATATCTTAAAATTTGAAGTTGACCCAGTGTTTGTATCTTATTACCATATTAATTACTTACACCTCTAAACTTCCATTAACAGCTGATTTCATAGCATTAATTTGTATTTCTGATTTGTAGGTTATGTTAATTTATAGGAGTAGATATAAATAAAAATAATGCTGGATCTTTAGTGTAACTTAACTCTTGTTATATCATAAACTTAAGCCATTGAACGTACACATTTAAATTAACTACGGTTTGATTAATCCTGCCATATCTTTATTAAAAAGAATGTATAGCTAATAATACACCTTTATCCATCTTTATAATATATCTAAGGGTCTCCCTCCCTAGTAGGCCTATATTGATATGTATCTTGTTTCCTCTGTGTTTAAAAAAATCTGTTATTTTTTCTGTTTCAGGAGAGATACGATGTGTAGATCAGTGAAAATGTGACAAGTTGAGTTGTGTAGTGATAATTAGTGTTGTGAAGTGAAAAATGTAAATAAAATCGTATAATAAAGTTCTGCCAGACAATGGCACAACTTTTAGTAATAGTGCGCTTTTTTCAGTCAAATAGCCTATACAAATTAAGAAGTGAAATAATGAGTAAAGAACTACCAAAATATTGCAATGTTGTAACTATGTTTTGTAAACTGTCATTACTTTAGTAAATTAAAGTTGTTCTAATGAAAAATAACTGTTTATAGGCCTAAGTAAATTTTCTTTATTCCCTATCACATACCAGCACCTCCCGGACCTTCTATATTACTAATCTTTCCTTCTCTTTTTCACATATTACAACCTTGTATCGTTTCTACCTTCTTTATATATTACCAACTAAAGGAACCTATCTTTCCTACGGGGAAGATTGTCAGGTATAGCTTATGTTATAAGAGAGATGATTCGATTGTTGGGCTTTGGTTGGGACAATAATAATTGTTTATTTCTGATTGCCTTACTAAACTGGTTAATTTTACTATAAATTTACTTTTTTGTGTACTTACAGCTCTCAGTCCTTTATTTTTCTTTTTTATTCCCTGGTGACGTACGTTTCGCCTTTTCTATTCAGGCATTATCAAACGTACACTTCACTAGTACTTTACATTTGTTAATGCGCGTCAAGTTTTTAAAATGAAACACTTATACAAAACATTCACAAACAACATGTTACACATAACACAACACTCAATAGAGACATTTAAATTTTATTCACAATTATGCGAGCGGAACATACGCCAAACGTAGTAGCTTGCAAAAAACGATCGCGGCCACACGTACGTTCGGCTCGCGTAATTGTGAATAAAATTTAAATGTCCCTATTGAGTGTTGTGTTGTGTTATGTGTTACATGTTGTTTGTGAATGTTTTGTATAAGTGTTTCATTTTAAAAACTTGACGCGTATTAACAAATGTAAAGTACTAGTGAAGTGTAGGTTTGATAATGCCTGAATAGGAAAGGCGAAACGTACGTCACCAGGGAAAAAAAGAAAAATAAAGGACTGAGAGCTGTAAGTACACAAAAAAGTAAATTTATAGCAATAATTGTTTGTGTTGGCTTAATGTAAGTAAACAGTGTGTTGGGCCAACATTGGAACTACTTCGTTGGGCCAACGTTGGCAATGAGTGGGTGGGCCAACGTTGGCAATGAGTGGGTGGGCCAACGTTGGACTACTTCGTTGGGCCAACGTTGGCAATGAGTTGGTTGGCCAACCGTTGTAAAGTGTGCCAAATCTTACAGTTGGCCAACCGTGGACGTCAACGTTGGGACAACGTAATGCCAACAACTTTTGCTACTTGGGTTGTTCTTTGCCTTGCTTTTGTTTTCATGCTAGATTGAAAATTCCGACACTAAGTATATTTAGTCTCAAAGTTTTTGGAGATATTTGTTTCTGCTGTCGTTCCAGGGTTTTTACAATAGTTTTCCTGGATGGGTGGGATGTTTTAGGTTACTTTTGATATATGTTTTATAAGTATTTAAGGTCGGAAAATAATTAAATTTTGTCCTTTTCTGTTTCAACACCAGAAATTCTTCCAAAAAGGGTTTTGTTTACAAGGTGTTATTCAGAATCACCGCTAGGAGTCGTTCCGGTCGTTTCTTTATTATCAATGGACTATTTCAAATTTATCTTTCTTGAAAAATTATGTGCATCAACTTCATTTTGAATTGTTTTAGACTTTAGATAAAGATAACAGTAACCGTTTGATATCATTACCATTGATTATTATAAGTGGTGTCCAGTATACAGTGCCATTTGCTTTATAGAAACCAATGTTTTTTGTCATAAAGTAAATAGGTGGTTTAGATGAGGGCAAGTATTAGCTTGGGTAATTTCTTTGGATAAATCATTTTACTACTACATTTTAACTGACCAAGTAGAATGTACAGAATATCATCTTTAAACTAGAAATGTATAGTTAACTTTTAATTTAAAAACTATTAAGTTAAAAATATTTCCATAATAAATTGTGATATGATTTAAGAAAATGAGATACAAACAGAAGAGGCTACGGAGGTGGAGGATTGTGCTAGATTTTCTGGCTATAGCGACGTTTTTTTCCATCTTGTTTACAAACACTTTTGGTTGGAAACAAATATATTACATAGCAAACAAACACATTTCTAATGCCATCACGTTATCCAACTTCGGAGGACAGAGCTTAGAAAGTGTACACAATGCAACTGAGTAAGTTATACAATATTTACATATAATGAACTACTATTTATTAGTATGAAATTTATTAAAAATTGTATTAGCAAAATTAATATTAAGGCCTATATTACATTTGAGGACAATTTGGGTAAATGTTGTTGATTTAGTTCTTTAAAAATTGAATTAAGAAGAGAATTAAACCTTTAAACATGAAATCTGTATAATATAGTAAATAAGTAAAAAATACACTCCGTTTTAAAATAAATAAGATGAAAAATTTATGTTCACAAATTTATGAACAACAAAACATAATGTTTACATCATGAAATTAGATTGCTTTTAAAGTACTAAATAATTTATATTTAATTATTTGGTTTATACTAAAGATTATTATATTAAATAAATGATATTGTTAAATTTATTAGTGTCTGTGGAAACAACAGCTCTAAATGCTGTTCAGTAGACTACATCAGTAAAATCTACAAGCAACAGGAAAAGATAAATATGTCAACTCTGCCTGGTAGGGAGAAAGTAAAAATTAGAGAATTTTCTTAGCAACTGTCATACTTTAACAAATCTAAAGCTCCTGTCCTGTATGGTCTCTTTAAATTAATATTGAAAGCTGCATCCAAATCATCACATCGAGTAGCCATGATGACCAACTATTCCTAATTTACTTGTTAATATATTTATCTGTATTTGTACAGAACGCTTATTATGTTGTAGATTGACCATTTTAATACTTTTATTCTCTGACAATAAATTATTTTTACTTCCTCTTTTAATCAACAACGACCAGCAAAAAATCCAAAATTATAAAACGAAATGGTCTTAATTTAATTGACCACAATTATTTGTTAAGTATATCACAATCCTAGTGTTTAGGTAAGTATTACCTTTAGAATATCACAATCCTAGTGAGTAGAAATTAACTTGTTCAGTACAAGTCCCTGCGTGTGGAAACATTTCTATTTAAACAAAAGTAAATAAAAAACATTTTTTATTCATTGTTGAAAATCCTGTTAGTGTTATTGTTTTGAAGCAACCATTCTTTGCCAATGATAAATTATTAGATAAAAATAAGAAGTGGTAAATCAAAGTAGACAAATTTGATAACAATTATTTTTTTGTGTCTGCTATCGTCTTCAAAAATACTATTAAAT
>JAGFPH010003670.1:28085-58706 GCA_018207615.1 Philaenus spumarius
CGTCCAAACTGCGTTTGCGCATAAATCATCAACAAATGTCTTACAAAAAGTATATTTTTGGTTTCTGTATGAAACATGCTTTCCAACAGTATGAGTTTAACGATACAAATATGAAATTTACTATACCGAATTACCTTCATTTTATGCTCTTTAGATTGGTGATTTCGAAAATGACGTGAAATAAATAGTCAAAAAACTTTCCCACTACACATAAATATAGTGTAGAAAAAGTTATTACTGGAAATAATTTGCATATTATTAGAAATATTCATCTAAATTCAAATAGGGTTATAAAGGTTGACTATTTTTTAACTTCAATATCAAATTTACATCGTTATTAACTACGTTTAGTTAACTTTAAAACGATAACAAATTCATAATTTTTAAATGAGCGGAAGTGATTGAACAAGTTTGTCTTGTCGTCTAATCAAAGAAAAAAACTTCTGTTCAAATCATAAAAAAATCCATTGAAAGTAGTATTACTATTCACTTTTTTTAAACTAATTTTTAATACAAAACAGTTTTATTGACTTATGTATTGCTTGTTTCTTTTTGGATGGAAAACACTTTCTTTATTATGTATTTATTTTACATATTGTGTAGTTTTGTCCTACATTGTTTTGAACATTGTTGGTCTTATATTCATTTTTTGACCCTTGAGTCCAAAAAAGTGGTTTTTACAAAATGTCTGTCTGTATGTATACAAAGCTAGAGCGAAAACTATTCGATCGATTTCAAACAAATTTGCACCATACATGTCAAGTAGGCCTGTATAGATGCTCGAAAATCGGGTTTGAACAATTTTGAAAAACAATCCCCTTTTTGGCCAAAAAACCCCCAAAAAATCAGTTAGGGTATTATTATTTTTTTTATAAAAAAATGGCTCTAACAATTTTGATCAAATTTGGCTTATTTGCAGCTCTTAATGTACCCTACCGCATACAGAAAACCGTATCTTTCTAAAAATTCTTGTTTAGCTAATAATAATAACTGATTTTTAGGGGTTTTTTGGCCAAAAAGTGGGTTTTTTTTCAAAATTTTTCAAAACCTTTTTTCGTGCATATATACAGGTCTAATTGACGTGTTTGGTGCAAATTTGTTCGAAATCGATCGAATAGTTTTTATCTCTAGCTAATAATAATAATATTTATTAGTTAGTCTCCTAGTTTAAAATCACCTCTCCTACCCCTCCTACAAAAATGAAGTCACTGTGAATCTGTTTAATAATTTAAATATGTTTGTGAGAAAGTATGTGCCAGTTTCAGGTACCGTTTATTTGAAATGTGTTTTTTTTTATAACCTTTCTGTTGTATATTTAACCCTAATGTGTAAGTTGCTCTATTTTTCTGCCATGGTTTTAATGGTTTCAAATTGTCTAGTTCCCGTGCTATTGTGGTTTTCCGCAATAATTAAGTATTTTTTGGTGATTTAGGTTTTTTTTTAGAAAAAGTTGTTCAATTTTCCTTAGATTCTTTGGTCTAGTGTTCTATTCTCCATTGTTATTAAATGTTCACAAATTTCAGGTCTTAAACCCTGTATTACATGTGCTATTATTTGGTTGTCTTCGACGTTACGGTATGTAATTAATAGTTTGATTTGTGATTTGGCTGTCCATCGGTAAGCTCTTGAAGCCACTTCTTATCTGGATATAAAAGTATGTGTATCTTCAGATGGTAAGCCGTGATATTGGGAGGATTAAACTAATGTTATTTTCTCTTTCCTCTCCATTTCAGTGTTTGTTTTCATTTTTTATTGTATTTGGGTGTTGTCTTGCTTCTTCGTAGATGTGTTCGTTTTTTCCTTTGATTGGACCATTTGAAATTTTGAAAGATCGCATTTAAAAATTTTTGTGACATCTCATGATTTCGTTCAGTGATATCTTGTTCGATGAAATTTGACCTGGTACGTCCGGTTTGACTTCCATTTGCTATCGGGTTAAGGTATGTTGTGATTGAAGCGACTGGTGCGATCATAGCTCTGCGATTATCGCTGGAAGATAATCGCGGAGCGATGATCGCCGTCAGACTGTTGTTATTGAAGCGATTATTCTACCAGTCGCCCGTTCATAACAAGACAACAAGACCATTTTGAACAATGCAAAGCAGGCGCCCGCGAATATCACCCTGCTCAACCAGTCGCTCAATCACAACGTACCTTTACATCTAACTCTTCTGGCCTGTTAGTTTTATTCCATTAAGTTCTTTTGAAAACTATATGATATTATTAATTATTATTATTATTAGTTATTTTTTGTATTTTATTTAAAAATCTTAATTTAGGGTATTCGTGTTTACCCCAATACTTACACTTTGTAACTACTTTTCAATCAATGTCTAATTTTATCAAAATAATATTAAAACAATTTTATTCTCATTTAATTTTGTGTTGCATGAAGTATCATTTATTTGTATTATGTTTTTGTATTCTTCCAAATCGGTTAAGTACCTACTATTGGTCTTCAAAATGTATTGTAGTTTTTTATTGTTATTTTTTTACAACATTTTCTTAATTATTATCAATGAATGTAAATTTATTTTTGTATTTTTCAACTACATATTACTTTTTTTATTAAATTCAAATAGCTAGTTTAATACTTTAACATGTTACATTACATATGATCACCTCCAATAACAGGGATTTCTTTTTCACCAAGCATTAAAGGTTAAAGAACTTATTTAATATTATGATGTCTTCTGCTACTTTCAAAAGTAGTAATGTGTTGTTTTTGTTAATAAATCTTACTGAATTTGTATTATTTTATAAATTACATAGAGCCTCCTTTTTTTCCATAAACATATTTTTATGAAAAACTTTAATAAGTTATTGGATTTAACTGTAAACTTTAAGTTACCTAATGGGTTGTTTTCAGATTTTCAGAGAATAAAATAACACTTTTAAGAAAAAAAAACAAAACAATTATGCGTAATTATGTTTTTTTCTTTTGCTAAAATGGCATAAAATGTCTACTTTATTTGGGAAAGGGAACCCACAGGTAGGTTTTGGGGAGATTTGCGCCATAGGATTTGGGGGGGGATGGGCACTCCTGACGCACATAAAATGTAACTAGTTACACCATAGAACCAAAGAATTACTTATTAACAATCTGAAAAAGTGAAGTGTAACTGTGACTGTTGAGTGAGTTCAGCAAAGTAATGGAACTACAACAAGAAACAACAGCAATGGCTATTAAATATATGTCGTATCTGTGTGAAGATATGAATAAAATACATAGACTTACAAATTAAAACTTTTAAAATAACTGCAAATCATACAATTCCTACGGCATATAATTTAATCAAATAAAGATCAAATGACTAACATTAAGAAATTCAGGACAATATATTATTAAAACTTAACAACAAAATTAAAAATAGAAAACTAGGTGGATGAACTCAGAGGCTAACATGTAAGTTGAAGGCAGTGTTTAAATTGTAGGATTCGGTGATTGAAAATTTGTTCATTCAGTCGTACGTTACAGCTCTTAGCAATCACATGTATATTTTAATTAGTAAAGAAATAAAATAAAATATATTCCAGCAAGAAATATTATAAAATTCAAAGAAGAAGATTATAAATTAAAACTAAATTTAAACCAAATAAGAAGATAATTATTATTGGTGTAAAGTTCTAATAAATATAAATTGAAAGTAATCCTACAAATTACAAATTACAGGTAATATCCATCAATGATTAATTATAAAATGAAAAGAATCTAAATTTGAACTTTAATAAAATTTTCTGATAACTTTGAACTTTACACTATCATTTTGATTCAGCATTATAAACTAAATTAATTAAATATTTTGGATTTTAGAATAAATTTAATAGATAATAGTCTGTTTTTATATCTAAGAATTCAATATAATTGCTTACATATTGATCAGACCCAGATACCTGAGAGAAAAGAAAATTTGAATTATGACTGTGCTCATATTAAAATTTAAATTACTTTTATAAAGAAAAATATAAATTTTGTGTTGATGTGTTATGAAGAAAATGAATAAATATTTATCAATTAATAGTAAATCACAAAAGAGTTTGAATTATTATTATTATATATTAAAAATTTGGCTCCCAACTTTAGGAAAATTATTAAAAACAATTAATTTTTACCACTATCCACAGTATTACAGTAAAAATTATGACTTGTCACACTTGCCATTTTTAATGAATAAAAAAAACAACAACAAAACTAATGAAAAAGTAACTACCATAAAGGAACGGAACAAAACATACAGAATGAAAGCAATAGCAAGAGGTTGACAAGTCATGGTGTTAAGTGTGAGTGTCACTATCCAGTTAAGGGGAGGGGAGGACATTGCTGCCGATAACCTACTACTCAATACCCTGCCCAGGGCCTAAATACTCTCCGTTTTCTGCTATTCCCCTATCTTCCTCTCTCGATTCCCCTGTACCAAATTGTTGGTCTTTCGTGACAAAAAATATTTTCACTCACCTACTATTTGAAAAATGTTTTCACGCAAACAATCTAGCCAAAGTGGTAATTTTAATTTAATTTTCAGAAAAAAAACAATGTACTCAAAATTTGTAAATGTCAAACTTTTTGAAAGTTTTTGCTTCCAAATCTGTTTCAGATTGGCAAACCATACGGCAAGCTCACTCATCAAACATATTGTTTTAGACACAACCACACATTTTTTACAAAATTTTAGGTAATAAGGAATAAAGCTAAAGTTAAACTAAGTAATACCTTGTTTGCACCTCTCAAAGAAAATGAGATGTATATCTAAACATATCAGTCTTGTGCACAAACCACATCATATTTACAAATAAAAATATATAGTTACTCGTTTTCTTTTCTTCTTCATACACTTCTTCCTCTTCCTCTTCTTCTTCATCAACAGCAACTTCTTCTAAATACTCTGTTTTCTTAGGTTTCGGTTTTCTGTCGGCCATTTTCTTTTCTTTACTAATTCGTTGCATTCGTTCGAGTTCAATTTTTTTCTGCTCTTGATAAAATGCCCACTCCTCCATTTTTTGTTCTAACTCCTTTTTCTTTGGATCTGTCATTATTCTGCTTTTCCTTTTAATAAAGAAGAAAGTATAGTCAATATTGTATTAATATAATATGTCAATATAATATTAAAACAACTAATCAAAAAGTACTTTCAAGATAAATTTAAAAAAATATATAATAAATTATAACATTTAATTAGAATATTGAAAGCCTTGATCGAAATTACTCCTGTTTTGGGGTAATTATATTATACATAATATAATTTTTGGGGTATATTACATAATGTATATTTAATTCTTAAAATACCATCATAGATATTTTTTGTATCTACCCACAGGTACATTACATACATAATAATATAGTGTTTTCAGAGGCACCTATATCTAAGTTAAAGTGATAGTAGCTCTGTTTTGCAAGGCAGAGACATCATATACTTGGGCTCACAGTTTGAAACCAGCCATTGGTTTTTCTGTGAGTATTTCAATTTCTTGTCTTCATTAGTCCAACTAGCATAAACTAGAACTACTGTATCATCACAACTGTACCAGTTCTCCCTTTGATCTTATTGGGGAATCGCTAGTCAGCGTGTATTTGCACCGACTTAGTAAATTTTGGAAGACGTGACTGGAACTGTCGATGCAAATGGACGATACCCAGATACCCAGAGCAAATTAATTAATCATCAACCCTAATTTAACCGATTGCCTTTAACCGTACCCTGCAAATCCGATTCTGCCAGCTTTTAACAAGCGCTTAATTATTTAATATAAATCTAAACTATTGCACTTTAACTTTAACTAAATCACTAGTCACCATTTGTACACGATAGGCTTCTAACCGGACCGAACTTATCACCGCTTAATATTCATTACGAGTGCGCGATTTGTTATAATATCACGTTACGCGATAACCGATTATAATATAAATTAATTAGATTGCTTATGGCATATTAACAAAGGATTTCAGTGAGCGTAGAACCTCGACACCGACGGACGTTTTACCTGCCGCTTACGTCTACTTGATGGGTCGGCGGTCAGCACTACACTGACTTTCTAACTCAATGTCAAGTTGCAAGGTCAGTTCTGACGCGCATGCGCGCAACTAGTCTAGCTGTCTGATACATTTGGGTAACAGAGTTCGGTAACTCGTTACACAACACTTTCTCTGAGTGAAACCTTAAAAATAAAAATTATTGACTCAGAAGTATAAAAAGGGCAACTTAAGTGGAACATTGATTTCTTTTTTAATAATTGAAGGTATCTCATATAATGTTTGGTATCTTCGAAAGCGAGTTCCCTCAAAAGTTTAGAAGAAGGCTAAGCTTTACTCTCATCTAGTGATTCACTTTATCACTCACTTGTTGAACTTTCTGGCATACTTTGTGCCCACCTATCCTCAAGATTTTACGGATTACTCAGCAGAAGACATGATTTACAAAACAAAACATGAACTTTTACACTAATACACAACACAACTCACCGCGTCTCCAGTACTGATAAATTAGCACCTTGCAAACTGCCACCTACCCACTAGTAGGTCTTGTTAGTACTGCACTAGCTAGTGGAAATAGACCTACAAGTAATCATTTTAAAACCTCAATTTTCATCGTATTAATAACTGTTCTTTCTATAAAATGGCACACTCTGATTTAAATATATTATGTAAACCTTCCCACTTATGCTCACTGAGCTACCCACTAAAAGTAAAAATATATCAACCAAAATATTAAAAATAGTAAATCAATATTACCAAACCAAAGTAATAAAAACTAAATTTATATTATGATTTTAATTCTTTACTAGCTAAAATATTTTGCATTAAAAAATTACTATTGTAGAAACAATATAGCCTAAATATATAGGCCAAACCACTTTACCATAACTGCGTCTATATGAATAAAAGTAAATAATACTGTCATGATGTAATATATTATAATATAAATCTTGTATTAGATATACAAATGAAACCACTTACTTAAAACAAAACAGAATCAAGAACAAAAAGGGTTGGGTTAAAATTTGGCTTTCCATAGCTACCAGAATAGACATTTTTTCAATTGAGTAAATAGGAAACTCCTCTCCAGTATCTAAAAAAATTATAAATTATTATTTAAACCTAGAAATGGTAGTCATGTTTACTAAAATGCTAAAAGATTTCAGTACACATTGCAGGAAGATTGTTTTACAATAAATTAACAATTATCAAAGTAAGTATTATAAATGTAATTTTATTTGAATAGTTTTAAGTGACATTATTAAATAACAATAATTAAAACAATGTTCTTTTAATGGTAGTAACAAGTTTGATTTGGCCAAGTTTAATATTATTTTTTAAATTTTGGTTGACAAAATACTACATCTTCAATTTTTTTTTTTTAGTTTTTGTAGTGCAAGATTTATTAATGCAGAATTATTGAAAACCAAAAATAATTTTAGCTGAAATGTAAACTTACATCTAGTTTAGTGTGCCAACAGTTTCCTTGGTTTTAAACTGTTTCATAAAACTATCTTAAAGAATCCTTAGATTCTTTTCAATAACTTGAGGTGTAAAATAATGCAACACTAAAGCCGTTGAATGAAAATAAACTGTTTAAGTTAGTAGAAATAATCATTTAAAATACAGTAATTTAAAATATCCTAATAATATAAAGTTAAGATGCAATTATAACTCTCTTAAAATAAAATAAATTAACTGGAAGGCTAAATATTTGTACTACTATAAGGGAAATCTTGAAGGAAGAATCTAAGCAACATGGAAAAGAATAAGACAAATAGTTGTGGGAGACAAAATAATAACTAATAATATTGTTCTAATGTCAAATGAAGGAAAGATGGTCTCAGATCCCGACAAAGTTTCAAACATTCTAAACTGTTTCTTTTGTACAGTAACATCTGACCTAAGAAAAACAACTGAATCAGATCAGAACTATACAATGCTGGCAAAAAATATCCGTCAAAAGCAATTTTTCCAAAAAGAAACAAACCACAGTTCCTTATTTCCAAACCCCACCAGTAATGGATACATTCATTCAATAACAGAAAAGCTCTTGGTTTTGATTGTACAACTCTGTTTTTAAAACAATTTGCGAAAGTATTACAGTGTTCTGGAGTACTTAATAAACTTTAGTTTGAGAACTTGTGAGTTTCCTGATAGTTTAATAAAAACAGTTACTAAACCTCTCTGTTCCACAGGTTAACCAACTTACTGGCCTGCTGATGTAGGAAAGGTGCCTAACTTAATAGATTTTTTCATAACAAAAGGCATATCTGATAATTACATCGAAATTTGCACTATTGATGATTTGTCATGTTAACAATAATCAAATAATACATTTCATTAACTTATAATATGATTTTAGCACAGTATAAATTTTAAAATGATTTTAATTAAAATCTAATAAGTTAACACAAGTTTATGAATTAAGCAAAAGATAGTAAAGTATTGCCAACTTTCAGGGAGAAAATATAAATAATAATATGTGTATACAAAATCAACATTGAAATATCCACTATACAAAAACTCCATTATCATATAAGAATTGAAAGAGTAAGAACTGAATAGTGGTATGACTATATCTCCATTAATGAATCCATATTGTGACACTTTCAGTTTAGAAGCATTCAATCAGCAGCAATTATATCCTAGCCCACTATATCTATTACCATTTTCCAGTGTTAAAAATTAAATTAAAACATTTTCTAAAGAAAACAACTTTTCTAAATTTACAACCTTGTACCAATTTATTTATTACAGATTAATTAATTACACTCAAAAGCACTGAAAACTGTTTTACACTTCTAAACCCATTCTACTGCAATAGCTTAACCCTTTCCACTCGAGTGTCGGGGCAGCCTCGCACCCTACTAATCCGCACGAACGCTTATGTCGGGCGAGCCCCGAACTCGCTATGACAACGTTTTTTGATTGCATTTGAACGGTCGTAGTTAGTTTGATGACCGCTATTGTTAAAGGTTGAGATGTTCTGCCATGTGTTGAATTTTTTTAGAACCATTTGAGTTCAGTTTCTGTGGTAAATACATCTTAGAAAATGTAATGTTTGCCGTCTTTGGCCAACATGTTTTACATGTTGGAAAATGTAAACAGCTGTCTGCTCTCGCCGTTGTTTGGTTCCTACTTACTATGCAGTATTTTAGTGAGCTTACGCATTTAGTTTCGTTGTACTAGATTATCGTGTGCAATTTCACTGTATATTTTTTAATATTGTCCTTTTTACAATAATGATTGTTGTGAAATAAAACGAACGAAGGCGACAGCAGTTACAAAATGACGGGAGTGGCGATGGAACTTTTGTTTTGAACCTGAGTGATTCCAATATTAACAATAAATAAGTTTTGAAAAACTTTACTTACGAATTTTGACCTAAATAATGCTGTTGCTAAGCAATAAAATAAATAGTTGAGGCAATTTTGTACAAGTTGGTGTCAAAACTAATTTGTTTCATAAAAACTAATTTTTTACAAAAAATTTGTTTTTCAATTATAATTTTTTTATGGTGTTTTATTGTGTCTAAAACAATTACTTGTAAACCACTTAATTTTGTTTGTAAGGATATAGGCAACAAAAAAACAAGCAACAAATATAGGTCTTCCCATTGAAAATTTGTCCAAAATTGTTGGTTTTCCAGTTTTTTGTTACAAATTTATATTTTTTTCAATAAATAAAAATTAAAAAAATACACTTGAAAATAAAAATATATGTTTTATTTCATACCAATCTATACTTTAGTCATAGAAGAAACTACAAAAAAAATCAGCCTTCTAGAACTGACAGAAATACTTTTTTTGGAGTAAACAAATTAAAGTGCAATATTCGCTCAAAATTAAATTGAGCTGATAGCAACACTAGGTCCCCAGTAATTGGAGTGGAAAGGGTTAAATTTTTTCTCTTATAAAATGATGTTTAAAACATTGATAAATAAATCAATTGCTTTGTCAGTATGCTAATATATTTACCATTTGTAACTTCATAAAACATGATACTCGTTAACATTGTTAGCATCATCAGACTTACTACCGTACTGAGTCGCTGACTTCTTGTAAAGGAACTTCGTGGATGTCTGAAACAACATATAAATTACAATGAAGTTCAGAACAGCTAAAAGTAAAATAATATGTGAACTATTTTTATCAATTTAAAAACATTAGATATATGGGCATAGGCTATTATAGCCTTTGGACACAGCCATTAAAATGGATCTTTTATGACTACTATGTTAGAATACACAAAGCACAAAATAATTCTAGGAGATATTTACTTTGCCTCAGTAGCAGTGGGACCTCAATAAAAGGCCTTAAATACGGATAGAGCTTTGCTAAAATATTGAGGTTGTAATGATACCAAAATTCGATTTATATCATAAGTAGTTAGTACATCATATCAGGGATCATTTCATAAGCCTTCAGTCCCTGATAGTACTCATAATAATAAAAAAAAAAAAAAAAAAAAAAAAAAACACACACACATAGCCCATTATCCTCATATTCCATTCCAAACATTAGTAATAAGATCATCCATCATTTTTGTAAAAAAATCATATAGGCTTAAGTGTAGGTCAACACAAACGTAAGAGGAAAGATGATTGAAAAGGTTGAGGAGGAGAAGAGGAAGCATTGCAAGAGGTAGGAAGAAGAACCTTTTTTGAATTGCATGAACTTTTAGGTTGAAGACAGTTAAATGTTTTATTTATGGCAGACAATTCAAAATATTCTTCATAGATCTACCAGATTAAACAGCAAGAAGAAATAATGTGTGACACATACCCCAAGTAGCACACATCGTTGGCCCAACGGTGGGGAATTGTCGGCACCGTTGGGGAATGGTTGGTTGGGGTGCCAACATATTGCCAATAGAGGCCCAACCAATAATTCCTTCTGTTGGGCCAACAATGAAATTTTCTGTTGGGCCAATGTTGGGAGTTAGTCTGTATAAAATTATCCTTTATTAATTCCTTATTATATTAATATTTACGTGTAATTATAAAATTATCCTTTATTAATTCCTTATTATATTAATATTTACGTGTAATAAACATTATTTAAAAATCGGTTATATTGTTAGATTAAGTGATATAAAGTTATTAATAAAGTTCATGATTTTATAACATTTAGCGTGCATCGGTGACATCGCGAATCCGTCATTATTCTATCCGCCATTACAAAAAATCCATTGTTCATCCTCATCTAGTTTTACATTTGCACCAAGCAGCCAAGCATCATTGTGACTTCAGACTTCAGTGACTTGTGTGTTCATTAAGTCTGTGTCATTTGGCATTTTCAAATGAAAATGATTTGTTTTATTAAAAACTTTATCACCATTGTGTGTTCTAAGCCTTGTGAAGTGGAAGTGATTGATTTTTTTCTTTGCAAGTAAGTACAGCACTTATATATTTTACTTTTAGATTAGTAAAAAAATACTAACAGGGGTTACTAGTTCTTGTCTTGTTTTAAAATAAATAATTGTTCACAATTAATTATAACATGTGATTTCAGTTTTATTTTTTAAAGTGGTAGGTTACTTGTTGTTACACTACCTACCGGTAAATTAACTTTTAGGTTAAACTAAGTGATTTTTAATATTTGGTAGACTAGCTTAAAGGCCTATAAGGTAAAATATTAATAATAAAAAGATTTTACAAGCTGGACTAGGTAGTATGCATAAGAATAATTACATAACTTACAGTTTGCTATTTGCCAAAGTAGGCTAATTAATGTTTATAGGCCTACTTGGGGGAATAATAAATGCATCCTTTCTACTGGTCATAAGATAAACAAGTTATTGAGGTTAAAATTAATAAAACAAATAGCCTACACTCAAAAATATCTGGACGCAAGTTTACTATTCGACCCTAGGCTAACCTATGGCAACAGAAATGCATGAATAATAAAAAAACCTAAAAGGTTCTAACCTATAGTAGGCCTATTTAGTCACAGTATGTTTACCTGTATTCAACATTATTTAACAGTAGGCTAGAATGTAAAACAACTTCGTTGTCTGCAAAAATATTAGGCTAGGGTCGAATAGTAAACTTACGCCAAAATCTGTTGGATACTTCGACAACTGCAAGCCTACTAGGTATCTTGTTAATTACATAATTATTGGTTCTTGGTTAGGTTATGTCTAGACTTTACCCAAAATTTAATACAGAACTTGTCCCCTCAGCGAAGGTATTTGTTTACTTTAACTTGTCAATCAAAACTACTACAAATACACAAACCTGAACTTTTTTCTTAATAAATATAGTATTTTTACACTTCACTGATGCCGGGAAACCATAGGCCTTACCTATTATAAATAATTGTATTAACTCTTAGTGTTTTCACTTAAATGTCATAGAGCATGATTCTATACTTGTGTTTTTTGACAATCATAATTACCGTACCATCATTTAGGCCTAGGCCTAGAATTAAAACAAGACAAGATTTAGAGCTGAATCTTCAAAAAGTGTTTCAGCTATATTTTAGTTTCGATTTGGAATTATAGTTATTTTTGGGTTGAGGTTTTAAAATGGTACTATAAGCTTATATTTTCCATTTGAGTTTTACGGCATGGTTTAAATTAATTATTGAAACAGTTTATTCCTAACCTATTTTACAGGTTAGGTACTAATTTTAATTTTGAAGAGGGTTATAATATAATGTATGTTTATACATTAATGTTTGTACAGTAATGTCGGCTAACATTCTCATAAGTTACCGGTACTATGAATTTAAAAACTGAACTGTCCGTAAAACGACGGAGGTAAAGTTTTTGCTTGATTTAAATTCGTCAAGTCTAAAACAAGACATTGTTATTATAAATTATCAAAAATTGTTCTCCAATTAACTTAAAGTTATGTTATTTATTTTGTATTGTAGAATAAATATTGAAATCATGAATCATAGGTGAAATATTATGTATAGCCTATCCCCTAAAGTTTGTAGAAAAAATATTAAAATTTACAAATAATTTAAAAGAAAATTTGGTGTAAGCTTAGAGATAATTTAAAAAATATTGTTTATTTATTTAAAATACGGTATATATAGCTGATTGAAAATGCATATTGTTGGTAGGATAAAAATAACCTGATATTAATGGTGAATAGTTTACAAAGACTGGGTTAGCTTCAAATTTTATGATAGTTTAGTTAGACAATAATATTTGAGTTAACTCTTCTTTAATATGCTGTCTAACTAAAATATCTTAAATTTGAAGTTGACCCAGTGTTTGTATCTTATTACCATATTAATTACTTACACCTCTAAACTTCCATTAACAGCTGATTTCATAGCATTAATTTGTATTTCTAATTTGTAGGTTATGTTAAT
The DNA here is from genome assembly GCA_018207615.1 of Philaenus spumarius. Taxonomy (NCBI): domain Eukaryota; kingdom Metazoa; phylum Arthropoda; class Insecta; order Hemiptera; family Aphrophoridae; genus Philaenus; species Philaenus spumarius. The sequence goes on from JAGFPH010003670.1 coordinate 41,388, forward strand.
TTATAGGAGTAGATAAATAAATAAAAATGATACTGGATCTTTAGTGTAACTTAACTCTTGTTATATCATAAACACAATTGAACGTACACATTTAAATTAAATACGGTTTGATTAATCCTCCATATTAAAAAGAATGTATAGCTAATAATAATCTTTATCCATCTTTATAGGCTAATATATCTAAGGGTCTTCCTTCCTAGTATATTGATATGTATCGCGTTTCCTCTGTGTTTAAAAAAATCTGTTATTTTTTCTGTTTCAGGAGAGATAGTCCTACGATGTCGTGTTGATCAGTGAAAATGTGACAAGTTGAGTTGATAATTAGTGTTGTGAAGTGAAAAATGTAAATAGAATCGTATAATAAAGTTCTTCCAGACAATGGCACAACTTTTAGTAATAGTGCGCTTTTTTCAGTTAAATAGCCTATAAAAATTAAGAAGTGAAATAATGAGTAAAGAACTACCAAAATATTGCAATGTTGTAACTATGTTTTGTAAACTGTCTTTACTTTAGTAAATTAAAGTTGTTCTAATGAAAAATAACAGTTTATAGGCCTAAGTAAATTTTCTTCATCCTATCACATACCACCCAAACCAAAGCATAATATTTATGTACATCCGTTGCATCATTTTTTAAAAGCTTATATATATAAGGCCTATATATAATATAGTAACTTGAAATAGTTTAATAAGGATGATCCAATAAATATAAAAAATGGAATTATAAATATGGGCAGGAGGAGACAATAAATATTGTATTGGGCTTTAATTTTCATTTTGGATTTCTCTACTCGTGAACAGTTGGTTAATTGTTGGCAAATTATAGTGAAATTTCAGTTAGGCCAACATACATTATGTTTGTTGGCCCAACGTTGGGGAAGGGTGAGTTGGCCAACCGTAAGACATAGTGCCAATCCGCACTGTTGGCCAACCGTGGATGATATTGTAGGACCAACAAAACGCCAACCATTTTTGCTGCTAGGGACAAACTTAATAAATAATAGCAAGTACAGTATTACAACATAAAACAGCAAATCCAAACACTGGTAATCATAATATCCACCTTTAGCCCTTTAGGTGGGTCAACAAATAATTGTTTTAGTAATTAAGAATTTTATTAATTTGTTATTGACTTTACAAAGAGTTGTGTTACAAATATAACCGTTAGTCAGCCGGCAAATTTATAACATAGAACCCCGAGATAATTAAAATACTCATGTATACTCAATTTTTGTATTACAAAGTGATTAAACTATTTATTTATAAAACCATTTCATAGCGTACTTCCACTTATTTTATAAATCAATACTACATAATAAAACATCATAATTATTATAAGGTCTTCAAACTAATCTGTCTGGAAAAGGGGCAATTTATTTTAGTTATTTTAATTTTCCAATAATTGTATAATGATACAAATTAATAATTGTCAGTTATCAGCATATAACCTATAACCTCTAAATGCAATATTATATCAACATTCAAAATTAGTAACTTGTAGAAAGTCATATGTTCAAGTAAAAGTCTATCAACCAATGTTATTATATTGAAACAAACTCTTGCTCTATCTATATATTTATAAGATATGGCGAGGCATATTAAGAATAAATAACAATATAAAAAAAAGACTAAATGAACATTTACTATTGAAAATCTAACTATATGAAACATAATTATCTAAAGTGTAAAGTAATTTTAAATCTGAAATTAAATCTATGTAATATTGTTTTCAAATTTCTTGCATTCATTATTTAAATGTGTTATTAGTAGTGTAATTTTTAATAATTTCTTTTATACTTGCATGTATCCTTGTAATACAACACAACTTTATTTTATTTTATTTAATATCTTCGATTTAATTTAATGTTAAATATTATTTCCTTATTTTAATCACAGAATAGGAAATTCTTGTTTTTCCTCACTTATCAAAATTAATAACTTCAAAACAAATAACAGCTTTGCTTCGTTTAATTAACAGATAGTAAAAATAGTTTTCTTAATACAATAAATGGTGGTATTATTCTTTCAGTTCATGAGATATTTAACATGTGCTATTCACCAATGTTCATATTCAGTTTCACAATGAATTAATACAAATCACATAAATAGAAAATTACATAAAATTGACAAAGTAAATTGGAAAATGATGTCACAAATGTTTTGATTATAGTGGATACATTCAATAGTTCACTTTTCTCACTATTATCAGCATAAATATTAGTAGAAACACAGAGAAATTAACCTCAGGAGGTTGGTGCCGACTTTTCTCAAATTAATATTACATCCAAAAATAATAACAAAAGAATTATTGTAATAGATAATGAAAACAAAGATTAATTAACTAAGCATGAAATAATTAGTGGTTATTGTCTTAATTAATGGTATAATTATTTGTATAAATTGAATGGTATAGGAAGCATAAAGTTCAAAGGCTATTCTCAAAGGTTATGCTAGTCATTATAATTATTGAGCTAATGATCGTTCAAACCTTTTTTTTTCTAAATCACAGTTTGTAAGTGTCCACAATTATAATAAGAACGTAACCTAAGTCTATTAAAAGTTGGAAAGTTCTCACCAATATGTATGGTCTTCTTTACCATTCAACCAGAAATCAATAGATATTGCATCTCATAAATGTTGGACTTTTATTTATATACTCTTCTGGATAATTTGAGATGGGAATTTCAGTTGTTAATGGTTTGATTTTGATTTTTAAAACTGCCCTTATCAAATGGTGTACTTTTCATGTACAGTACTCCCTCTGTAATCCGGCATCTCAGCTCTCCGGCACTCCCAGAGTGTCTTGAGTAAACAATACAATGGCGCCAAGAGCGATGACTCACGCACGCCCCCTCACTCACTCCGTCAGTCTTAGTCATGATCGTGCCGTGTTTAGAGCTCCTCAATCTGTCCCACGTGTGTACCTGCTTAGTGTAGGACAGTTTTAGTAATGTTGCGTTGAAGAAAAAACGTTGAAAAAAAATCCGTGCAGAAAAAACGTAAACATAAAACTCTATCTTTGTTAGATAAACATGAAATCCTAAAGCGGCATGAAAAGCGCGAAACGTTAACTAGTTTTGCTAACGAATACGGTGTTGGTTCATGACATAAGAAAAAACAGTGATAACATAAAATTGTATTTTAAGGCGAATGAAAATTTAAAAAGTAAGCGACAGACATTAAAAACTGGTGAAAATCCTAAAGTTGACGATTCCCTATATGCTTGGTTTTTACAAGAACGTGGTAGGCATACACCAATTTCTGGTGAAATCCTTAAAGGAAAGGCTAGGGAATTTTACCGGAAAATTACAAAAAAGGATGATTTCCAAGCCAGCGAGGGATGGTTGCAGAAATTCAAACAACGTTATTGAATTAGACTGCTAAGTACAACGGGTGAGAAACTTTCATGTGACGAAAGCGCTGTTGAGCCATATAAAGAAAGGTTCAAACAGGTTATCCAAGAAAGTGATTTAACTCCTGACCAAGTTTACAATGCAGACGAGAGTGGTTTATTTTGGCGGTTGTTACCAAAGAAAAACACTTTTGCATCGTGGAGAAGCTAGTGCTTTTGGACGAAAATTGACTAAGGATAGGGTCAATTTCATGCCTTGCTCAAATGCAAGCGGTGCACATAAGGTGACAATGCTAGTCATAGGTAAGGCGAAGAGTCCTAGGGCATTTAAAAACGTCAAACTTCCTGTTGAATACATGAGCTAGAGCAAAGGGTGGATGAATAAGTCCGTATTCACTGAATGGTTTAATGAACATTTTAAACCCTCAGTGAAGATTTTTGAAAGAGCAGAAACTACCAAAAAAGGCTTTGCTTATCTTAAACAACTGCCCTGGCCACCCTGTTAAAGATGAGTTGAATTCAGCCGACAGTTTTATTCGTGTGATGTTCTTATCGCCGAATGTGACCCCCCTCTGATTATGTGTATAACCAATGGACCAGAACGTTATCCAGGCGATTAAAATGCAATACAAAAAGAGCTTATTGTACAATGTGTTGTCTAAGGATGAAAGTGTTATTGAATCCTTGAAAGAAATAAACCTGAAAGACGTAGTATACTCGCTCTCTAATGCTTGGGAAAATCTTAACGAGAAAGTCATCATTTGCTCTTGGAAACCCCTACGGAAATGACACTACTGGATCAGTACAAAAAAGATGAACCGAACAAGAAAGCCAGTGAATAGAGGGAGATTAATCTACTGCGAGACGTGGTAAACGAACAACTCATGGATTCACCGGATAACGCATTGACAACTGATGACGTAGGCGTGTGGCTTACCGGTAAAGCTGATGAAAACAACCAGTTTATGACAGAAGATGACATCATAGAGGAAGTGGCAAGAGCGAAAGAGGGCGAGGAACATGTCGAAGGAGAAGTGACAGCGGCTGTACAATCAATCTCTCACGATGCGGCCATCGCCTCGTTTGTCACATCAATTGCCTGGGTGGAGGAAAATGGCGTCTCTGCTAACGATGTCTTAGTTTTAAGAAGGTTACAGGAACAAGTTCTCCAAGTGTTTCTCAACCGTAAAAAGCAAAACACGATTGATACATATTTCCAGCCGTCTACTTCTAAGGAATAACGTGAGTTATATGATGTATTTTCGTACTTTTTTTACTTTGTATAGTACAATGCAATTAAAACTGATTTTCAAATGATATCTGAGTTTTTCTCGATATTTTCCAGTAATCCGGCAGTGCTCTGGTCCGATATCTGCCGAATTACCGAGAGAGCACTGTATGTGGATTTTACAAGAACGCCAATTTTAGGCTACTTCTGGCTCCTTTTTTCAGCTCAATTTTGGAAACCTCTGATATCCAAGACTTGATCTTCTGGAATTTGGAATTTATAAGTGTGTATACAGTAAACTCTCGATTATCCGCGGGCGGTTTATCCGCTTTGCGGATTATCCGCGGCGTCCACGGTAAAAAATTTTACGATGAAAAAATACACAAAAACTAGTTTTTAAAGTGCAAAATTACATTGGAAATGAGTTTCCTAAATACAGTACAGTACTGTAACATATTAAAAGTTATCATAAATAATAGAATAATAAACTATAATAGCGTATAGTACAGTATACAGTACAGTAAATAAGCCCAAATACAAAAGCCCGGCGACAGGTGGTGCAACTTGTTTGTTTAGTGAGCGTGCACCTGCTAGTGAGTCATCTACGGTCATTGCCACCTGCCTGTTCTCCGTTGACACCCCTACTTCCCCCCCCCCTTCCGACCCTTCCACAGCTTACCTAACACATCAGTTTAACGCAATCGTTCAAACTGTTTGAATCATTCGTAAAGTTAGAGTGTGAGTTTTTAGTGTTGTGCGTTTTGTGTGAAGCTAAGCTGTTAATTTTTTAAAATGGCAGATAAAAGGAAGAAAGTGGTTTTGTCAATTCAAAATAAATTAAAATTAATAAAATCAATTGAAAATGGTGCGTCTAATAAACAAATGACCTTTTTTTTTTTTTTCATCATCATCTTTAGGACCATTGGGTCCTCTCTTCCACTTAACCTCAAAACAAAAAATACACAAATACACAATAATTCATATTACAAATAAAAATGAATACATAAACAAAACTAAAAATAATAATTACTTCTAAAACATAACGAATAAAAACTAAAAATGTACACATTTGTCTACTAAGTAAAATAAAACTAAAAGTTAATTAAGCAACACTATAATACATAAACATATACATAAACACACTTACACTCTCATACACACACACATTCAAGAACATGACTCAAATCCCACCCGAGCGCCCGAAACTACCCAAAACTGTCGCAGAACCAACAACCCAAAGCCTTTTTGAACTGAACATGGTCATTGATGCATTTTAAACTCTCCGGCAATGAGTTCCATAGCCTACATGCCATCACAGTGAAAGATTTATTAAATATCTCAGTTCTGTGCATGGGTATAAGTAATAATGAAGCTCCTCGTCGTGTGTCGGTAGCATTTACATGTGAGCTAAAGACAAACCTTTCTGCCAGATAGCGAGGCAATCCAGTGAGCAGAATAGCGTGCAATAACAACAAAATATGATAATTTCGAAAAAAACTAAGTTTTAGAATTGAAATTTGTTTATAATATTTTGTCACATGATCATCACGTTTTAAGTCAAAAATGAACCGTAAACAATAATTTTGAGCACGCTGAAGTTTGTTAGCTAATTCCATAGTCATGTCATTGATAACAGTATCACAATAGTTAAAATAAGGAAAAATTTATGTTTTCACCAGCTGCACTCTAACATTAAACGGCAAGCAATCTTTTACTTTCTTCAGAGTGTGCATGCCAGCGAACACTTTATTGCACGTGTCAATAACATGGTCTGTCCAGCTTAGAGTAGTGTTTATAGTGAGACCAAGATTTTTTACTTTACAACAATAAGGTAAATAATTGCCTTTTATTAAAATTTTCGGCCCACTACTTAAATCAATTTTATTTGCGAGTCTTTTAGAACAGATACATATAGATTTAGTTTTATTGTGATTTAACGTTAAACCATGCCTAACAGCCCAATCATCGATAGCATTAATATCAACATTTATTGTATCTATTGCCTTATCCATCTCTGAGATATAAAAATGAGTATACACTTGCAAATCGTCAGCATATAAATGAAACATTGAATAGTTTAGTACGTTATAAATATCATTTATATAAATGCTAAATAATAAAGGACCAAGGACAGAACCCTGGGGTACCCCCCTACAAATACTTTCCCAGGAAGACGACCTCTCACCAGATTTAACACACTGGCATCTTCCAGACAAATAGGACTCAAACCATTTAACAGATTCGTCTCAAAATCCCATCTGCATCAGTTTAGCCAATAACAATGGATGATATACACAGTGAAACGCTTTTGAAAAATCAAACAAAATTAGTAACGTAGCTTTCCGCTGATCCATAGCTTGGCGAATATCCTCTGTAACACAGAGGAGAGCTGAACTCGTACTATGACCCTTTCGAAAACCAGACTGAAAACTACTGAGGAGATTATTTTCCTTTAAATAGTCACAAACCTGAAAATGCACTATTTTTTCCAGACATTTAGACAAAGCAGGTAAAATGCTTATAGGTCTGTAGTCCGAAGGAGCTACAGGAGATTTTGTCTTGTTTAGTGGCCGAATTATACTATACTTCCATTTAGTAGGAAAAGTTGATAGGGTGAGAGATTTATTAAAAATAGCTTTAATTATAGGTAGTGTGATTGGTAGAGTTTCCTTGATGAAGTTAATTGGAATAGAATCGGATCCAACAGCTTTACTCCGAATCGACATCAAGGTTTTCAATATCTGTAGATCATCAACTGCTTTGAAACTAAATTCATTAATGTGTTCATTGAGTACCATACTTGATTTAATATTATTGGTAAAACGCATTGCTGCTGTAAGATCTCCCGGTATATCAGAAAAATAGCTGTTTAACAAATTAAGATCAAGGATAGGATACAGGATAGGAGAAAGCACCGTAAGGGACATAATGAAGCAAAAGGACATGTTAATGCAATTTGCGTCCTCATCAGACAATACGTTGATAATGAAAAAGAGGAAAACCATGAAAAATAGCACCTATGAAGAACTAGATTCGGCTCTTTTAGAGTGGGTGTGCCAAGTAAGAAGTCAGGGCACTCCTATATCAGGGCCTATCATTGCTGCTAAGGCAAAAACTTTTTTCGAATTGCTTCATTTAGAAGGAAATTTTGATGCATCATCAGGTTGGTTAACTAGGTTCAAACAACGTCACGGGATAAGAGAAATCGGACTTCATGGCGAGAAATTGAGCGGCGATGAACAGGCAGCAAGAGATTTCCAATCTGATTTTGAAAAATTTTTAGAGTCAGAGGGTTTAACATATGAACAGGTATACAATGCTGACGAGTCAGGCTTGTTTTGGAAATGTTTACCAACAAGAACCTTGGCATTTGAAACCGAGAAACGAGCTGCAGGACACAAGTCAAGTAAGGAGCGGATAACGATTATGTCATGCAGTCATGCATCAGGATCACACAAATTAAAGCTAGTAGTGATAGGAAAGTCCAAAAAACCAAGATCTTTCAAAGGAACAAGGGCCGAAAACCTTCCAGTCCACTACTACAACCAAAGAAAAGGCTGGATGGATCAACAAATATTTAAAGACTGGTTCGAAAAAAAGTTTGTTCCCCAAGTTAAATATCACCTTAAATCTCAAAACCTACCCCAAAAAGCTGTGCTTCTTTTTGATAACGCCCCGTCCCACCCCGGGGAAAGTGTGTTAAAATCGGAAGACTGAAACTTTGTTGTTAAGTTTTTGCCTCCTAACGTCACAGCTCTTGGATCAAGGCGTGATTGCTTCAATGAAGAAAAACTACAGAACCAGTTTGCTGAAAAAAAGGATTGAAGAAGGGGAAGACCTGAAGACGTTCTTCAAAGACTACATAGTTCTTGACAGCATTTATAACATTAACAATGCTTGGGGGTGTGTGAAACAATCTACTTTAGTGAAGTCCTGGCGAAAGATTTTACCAACTATGGAAATTGGTCAAGAGGGGGACGAAGATGAAGATGACGTGCCTCTAAGTATTTTAGCTAATTTAGCTAAGTCTGTTGATGGAGGTGTTAATGTGGATGAAGGTAACATCGTTGAGTGGATAAACTGTGACGCTAATGATCCGGGCTTTGAACACTTAACAGATGAACAAATCGTGGAAGGAGCACAAGGTATCGTTTCGGAAGAAAGTGAGGTGGATGAAGAGGAAGATCGGGTGCAAAAGCAAGTAAGCCATGACATAGCACTAGGGCACGTTGACGGACTCATTCAATATCTCGAGGAACAAGACGATTCATCGCTTTGTGACAAAATGGTGTTAAATAAACTTCAGTCACACATAAAGAAGAAGTGCTTTAAAGTGAAGAAACAAAAACGGTTGACCGATTTTTTTGTAAAACACTAAACAAAAAGTTCTGTAAATATAATAATGTACACAACATAGTGTTAGTTTTTTTTACGTAGTTTCTTTTATGTACAATACACTGGTTTAAAGCATTTTTGTGTTGTTTTTTAGTACCTTTGGCTATGTTTAGCCGCTACCGGCAATCTTGCGGATTATCCGCAAAATTCGATTATCCGCGGTATCCGCGCCTGTCAATTCCACGGATAATCGGGAGTTTACTGTATGTTGGGGAGCAGTAAAGAGGAATGAGCTTAAAATTTGTCTTTTTCTTCAGAATAAATTTTCTCTGAGAGATAAAGTACTAAAGGATGATTTACAAATATTTAAAAATGAAATTTAAGAAATAAATAGAATAAAACATTCAAACAACTCCATATTACAGTTGACATTTCACAATCTAGTTTTTACATCTACAAATTTAGGAAACTTGAAAATTTATAATTCATATTTAGTGCAAATAGGTGGTCCAATCACAAGTGCGCTTGTCCTTCGTGGGCGAGCCCGCAATAGCACAACATGTCTTGCTTTGGTTCCATTGTAACTGTTATAGTCGGGGTTTTATATTTATCCTGGCTCAACGGTACATATTCCAGACCTTCGCCAAAGACTTTTTATTCGTAAAAGGGCTCTTTCTATAGGCCATATTTATTTTTCCATATAAGATTCGGTTTCCTTGTATTTGTAATTTTCCTATCGATTTCCCCTTTAATTTTGATATAAGTTGGGCAATAGATACCGAACTTCTATCGTAAATATTTCATTATTAACTTCGAATTGAGTCAATATTATAGTGTTCCAGAATAGATAAACTAGTTTTACTTCATTTTGATGTAGGAAATGAGTATCTAAAATGTTGGGAAGTATTTTTTAAATATTTTAGTATCGGGTTCCTTTTAATTTCTTATAATTTTTTTGGTTAGGAGTTTAAATAGTTACCGCTAGATGTCGCCTGTAGTTTAATGAGATTCCAGAAGTACATATTATCTCTCTCTCTCTCTATTAATTATTCACTTAAATTCTTTATTTACTTTAAGATACATTATATTTTGAACTGTTGCACCTTCTAGCAAGTGTATCCATTATTGATTACTTTAAGGATAGTAATGAAAAAGGCAAAAGGTTTCTCTATTTGCACATGTATACAATTTTATTGCGGTTAACTTATATTACAATTTTTATAATTAAATTTATAAAAACATTAAATTACTTCATGTCACTTACAAATCCATTTTTTTTTTAATTGTGTAAATGAAGACGTAATAAAGAACTCCTTTGTAAACTACATTAGCTGTCTTTCCATCAGGTGCTAAAATTACTAAACTGCTAGAAGAACTTACCCTAGAAGAACCTTCGTAAAGTTGACCATGAGAAAAGCAGTTTTTTCTCATATCAATTTCTGCAAATTTCAAAGTCTGTCCTTGTGACTACTTGTTGATAGACTTAGCAAGACATGCCTTAAGAAGAAACTGCAGTCTTTTGAACTCGAAAAAAGGCAGAAAATTGATCTGCCTCGAGCACAACCAGTGAATATTATAGCGTCTAATTTTTTTTAAGCTGTTAACTGTTCCATTGCATACTTTTGGTTAATTGAGGTTTCTTAATAACATCACTGGTGTTCATACTTTGAGATGAAGTACATGTGCACATATACATCTAAGTATATGTGCAACATGGTAATCCAGGAGAGTTAGGCATGTTGAGAAGTTCTAGTGGATAATTAACTGTTTCACTTGTAATACATTATCAACTGATTTGTATTCTACAACTTCTCCTTCAAATGAATCGAGTAACTTGTCATTCATTTCAGATGCTGCATCATTTTTAAGTGTTAAAATGGAGCGATGACTGAACAATTCCATAGTTTTTTTCTTTTATTCTCTTCTTTAAATTTAAATGTGATCATATACAAAATAAATATATACACAGTTACAGTACCAGGCAAGCTAATAATCAAATAGATAACAAATGCTAGAGATCAACAAACTAATTTTATTTACCTCAAAAAGATGCTAATCCAGAGATGTGTTTCTCTGAAACCAAAAAGAGTGTTATCAAATGCCATTTTGTCTCTTCTTAATACCTCAGTAGTATCAACAGGATACAACATTGCTTCAGGAAACTCAGATTCTTCATTAATTGAGAGCCATAAGTTACAAGGAAAATAATAATCTTTTTTCAATAGTAAGTCATAAACCACAATCTTTGTACAATACCTGCAAATATAATTTTAAAAAAATATTAATTTAGAATGTCAAACTTTATTTTGTAACTACTTTATGTAAGTACTAATATCACCATGTAACGAGGGTACCAAATTTTAAGCCAAATAAGAACAATAAAAGGGTTTTAAAAAGAAAATAGATACTGATAGTTTAAATTGAAAAAAAAACACATGGCCATATAAGTGCAGATAAATTTTGATAAAGAAAGAAAAAAAATGCAAAGTGTTTTTCTATAATGTGGAAAAGTTGCATCGTATAATAATAATAATTAAAAAAAAACCAATACAAACAAATTTAATCATATGACATCTTCTGGTCACTCGTCGCACTAAACGCTTATAGAATTTACTAAATACATTTGTTTTACATAAATATTACTTACAATTCTACAAATGATACCCTATAGTTTGTTACGTTTATTTTATATTTCAATAAAGTTAAATGCAAAAATGTCGGATAACAGGGAACAGTTAAGAAAAATATGAGTAAAAGCAAAAAAAGTTATAATGTAATTTTCCAAACTAATGACGTTCAGTAATTACAATTTTTAATACAAAACCTATAATTTAACACTTTTAACTCACATTTATAATACAGTATATAAACAGAATATACAAATTTAATAGAAAAACAACTTACACAACCAGTGTTATTTGCATTGATAAAATATTAAAAATACAGTGACTTTACAAAAAATACAATGTAGAGTACGACGTTCAACAGTAGAGTCAAATGCAACAGTAGGCCTAGTGTTCAATATTAAAGCGATAACAATATAGATGAATAATAATAACGATAAAAATGGTAACTAAATTCACAATAGCAATTAACACTCCACAAAACAGAATGACACAGATAGTAGACCGATAGCACAAAACTAAAGTTTGTCAAATGAGGGGAGTTAAAGGATACGTGAGACAATCGCTAGAGCTAGGCGATGTGCGCAGCTATAGTATTGCATAGTATGACGCTTAAACTATTGGACGCGGTACAATACAAAATAGACACTTGCGGCTCATTTTATCGTAGACTTTTTAATTTTTTGCCTTTTCTTTTTCTTTGAAGACGTTGGATAACACGGAATGTCGGATGAGCGAAGGTTGGACAAACGAGACTGTACTGTATTTCAATGTTTCTGGTAGCACAATGTGTTTGAAAAATGAGAATTTACTAAATGTTTGCTAGTTTCATTATGCTTAAAATCTTACAGTTTTTGTACCATACAAAAGTATTTTGCTTATACAAATAAATTGTATTGGTCTATAATAACAGTTAGTTAAATATTTTTTACTGTAGAACAGATATAAAGTTCTTTGATTTGTAATATAAGGCGATATTTATCTCATACATTACACTCCTCCCTCTAGCTTACTTCTAGTCATGTCTCTTCAGTCAATTACTTTGATTTGAAGTCTTTTATGTTTACTATTGTTGTACTCATTGCAGAAGATAATTTATAAATTATTGGCTATTTAATTTACTAAGTAACATCCTGTCAGTCAGAAACATAGTGTTCTATATTTTCTTTACAGGGTTAGCTAAAAGTCTGCAGACATTTCTCTAACTGTTTAGTGAGCGGGTAGAGAAAAGCCCAATTCATAAAGTGTTTATAAGGTATACAAATGTACTTTTTTATGCATGGGGAAAATTGCCCCATATCCAAAATTGGATTTTGGGGACTGACCAACATTGTTAAATTTCCCATAATTTGTAATTCTTTCAACTGTTGTTATTTTTGGTATGGTTGAGATACATTTGCGTTGTTCAAGACCTTTAAAATGAGGGGTCACGCGATAGGGGTCTACATTTTCAATTTTGGATATGGGGGCTACATTTGTATGCCCTATAAACATTTGATGAATTTGGCCTTTCTCTACCTACTCACTAAACAGTTAGAGGAGTGTCTCCAGACTTTTAGCTAACCCTGTATACTATTCAGCTTTGATGTTATAATAGTAGAGATGTGTTTACATACTTCCTCAAACCGTATTTCCTTTGAAGAAAAATAAATCTCAACTCAGTGAATGAAATTTTTAGTTTTTGAATGTGTAGTGGATTGAAATTGTACATTCATATGCATCCAGTGTTTCTTAGCATGTACAATCTATAGCATTGGCACATTTATAAGCAGTTACATCTAAAAGTGCAGAAGCTCTAAGTTTTAATTTGTTAATCTTCAACTTAAATGAAGTTTTGACTTTATTATGATTGTACAACTGTCTGATCTTATAATAAAAAATAGCAATCATGGTAAACATTAATTAGCTAAACTATTCTGTAATCAAACACAGTAGAAACAGATTCTTTCTTCTAAAACTACACATTTTATAAACTATTGTCCTGGATATTTTAGCAAAAACTTTTGCTCTTGTTATATATCACAGTAGATAACATGAATACCTTTTCCAAACAAAGATGAATCCGTTAACACATTCAGTGTAGGTAGATTGCTCCAAAGAAAATTACTCAGGTATCAAGTATTGTATTGAAACAACTGCCTATCTTCTTCAACAGTTTTGAATATCCCCCAATACATGGGGTGGTGAGTCTTTTCAATAAATATTTCAGTAAACTAAAATCAATAAAATTTAAGAACAGCAAAGTAACCAATACAACAATATTAAAAGCATGGGAACGGAAACAATAGAGCATCAAAGCCAATGACTGACTAAAGAGTCACAACAGGAAATAGAGGAATGAGACAAGAACTTGATGGAGAGGGTAAACTATATAGTGTCAGTACGAAAATGTTTAGTAATATTAAAAAATTTACAAAAAATATTCAATATTGATAATTTTATAAACATTTAGTGAGATGAATGATATGAAGATGTCAACCAATTTTCAATTTGTTTAAGTTGTTTTTCTTATTATTGTAGGAGCCAACGTTTTTAAACTACAGCGGTTGAGAGAAAACCATAATTTTTTCGGCCAACCCTACTGTATATAGGGGTTTTCTGTAAATTATAACTACAGTATATTTTATCTTAATTTACAAAATAGTCACCAATCTGAACTTTGTCCTGAACAGTCATGCCAAATATGAAGTTTTGTTATGATACCAATAGACTCTGGAGTAAAAACTAAAAACCAATCATCACAGTGGCGTTTAAGAACTTTTCTTTTACTTGATCTTAAGATGTGTACCTAAAAAAAACAAAAACATGTGGGCACTTCTCCAAAAAAAATTCAAAATTTTCAAAAAATAGTTAAATTTTAACTTTAAAAATTAAAATTTAGTTATTTTCAACAAAATATACACATACTGATAAATTATATGTAAATCAAAGGAATAGACAGGGGATCTTGTGGGTTTTACATAAGAATTCATACACCTAGTTTATCCTAAAAACAACTTTTTTTGGTTGATTACTTTTCAATATACATTTATTACAACAAAAATATTTGTTCAGCTTAACTTTAAGAAATTTAGAACACATTCACAGAAGAATAACATAACCATTAGTTTACAATTGTTTTATTGTTGATTTGTGTACAAGAGACTTCAGTTTAAATACCGTGGAAAATTAAGTATAAAATCAAACCAGAAACAATAAGGCTTTGGAGATAAGTAGAAAGATAACACGATAATAATGATTATATAAAAGAAATAAACATAGGCCTAACTAATTTTTCCATACTCCGATAATCAATACTGAAACATAATATTGATATTCTTTCATTTCCCACTAACCCACTTTAATGGCGTCGATTTGAAAAAGGATAGGGGAGATGAAGTTCAGAAGTGGGAAAAACGGGTCTTCTTCAAGAAGTCGCAGGAGGATTAAGTCCTAAAAGCTATTCAACACAACTAAGTATATTTTGCCTTAAAAGACTCAAATTAACTACCAAGTTAAAATCATTCATTAAGTTACCATCAATATTAAATACTAAAGTCAGTCATCAAGAAAACCACTTTTAATCAAATCTTAATAAAATAATATACAATAATTCCTTCATCAAATTGCGGGAGTCTACAACAAATCATTCCAGAAACTTCAAAAGTGTATTCAATAAATTTAATAAAGTGCATGTTTAAAGCCAAATTACAGGGAGTGGGAGAAATATAATAAGAATGTGAGTAAGTTATAAATATAATAAATTTATGTAGACAGATCTCAAGGTTAAACCATTATAGAAACGAAATCGTATCCAGGTAACAAAGTACAGTAATAAATAATAATATTTTATAGTCATAAACATAATTAAATAAAATTACCATTTAAAAATAAAGTTAAAATCGGGTTGGTTGGGTTTCTTTATATAGAATTAGCTGCCAAAGGGTTTAACAGAAACAACATCTACTGAGCAATTGCCCGATGCAATTAATAACAAACATAACTTATCTTTATGTATAAAATTCTTCTGTAAGTGTGTATGCCACTGAACTCCTCCTAAACGGCTACAACAATTTTGATGAAATTTTGATTGTGTGATTGGGTGGATCCCTGGATGGTATTATTATTCACAATTGGACCCGGTAGGTGGTGCTGCGATCTGGTTCTAGGATTTTTTTCTATGTATAAAATCAATGTTTATTTCTTTGTCTTCTATAGACTCAAAAACTATTTGACCGATTTCGCTAAAAAACTCACACTTTATCCATATCATTGTTAGGAGTTATAATTAATTTAATCTAAGGTGTTGAAATGGGGATGCTACTCCTATACAATAAATATAAATTAAACTAACTTCCTACAAGCTATAAAGCTAAAATTATGTAATATTATTTTTAAGGGATGTACAAAACTATTTGCAATTTGATTACTTAAGTCAAAGGGATGAAATGGAGTAACTACCCTTTAAAATTAAATAATAATCAACTTACTTTTTCTATATTCTCAAAAACAACTCCCAACTAATTTTATTAAACTTTCACA
Source organism: Philaenus spumarius (assembly GCA_018207615.1). NCBI lineage: Eukaryota > Metazoa > Arthropoda > Insecta > Hemiptera > Aphrophoridae > Philaenus > Philaenus spumarius. Next base: position 57,447 of record JAGFPH010003670.1, read on the forward strand.
ATTTACACATTAGTATCAGGATTTTTTTAGAGAATATAGACACTACAAACAAAAAGATTGAAATGGGGTAGCTATCCCTACACAATAAAAATAAATTATGCTAATTTCCTACAAACTATAAATCTAAAATTATTTAATATTATTCTTAATTGATATAAAAAAAAACATTTGCAATTCGATTACTTAAGTCAAAGGGATGAAATGGAATAACCAAACTTAAAATTAAATCATGCAATAGCGAAGCATTGCCAGGTCTACTAGTTCAATATAAAATTGTGTAAGGCTTTGAAATAAAGGATTTTGTAAACTTAACAAACCTTGAATTAAAAATATTCATTATGTTTTGTTAATAAATAACTTTAATAAAGAATAAGCTTTATATATTAAATATTGAGGAGACTGCATAGTATTACTAAAGTCTTCTTTAGCACCATTATAGATTAAATTTAATAATATGTAAACGATTACTGTATAGTTAGTTAGCTTAGAAAATTCATTGAACTTATCATTAAGTAAAAATTTACAGGAAGAGGGGTCTATTCTAAAATTAAATGTTGAGAAACTGTATATTAAATAATTTGTAAATAAGTTGCAGTTTCTCGAGTACAATTTTCATGTCAAAGTAGTATCACGTAAATTCAACCTTTGTAAGTAAATTCAATTTAACTACTACATGTAATATAAAATGGTAAAAATGTAGCTATCAAGTTAGTGATGTGATATGTAAAATGTTTTACTATTAAACTATTAATTATACATTTTAATCAAACAATTTACTAAACTTTTCTGAAGTTATTTAAATTAAAACTTGTCATACATTAAATTATCTTACAAGGTGAATGCACTTAATTACATTAATATCTTACCCCATTAAATCATACCATCTATCACACTATCTTAAAAAATGAAACTTGCACTTGATTAAATTATTTAAATAATGGTGACTTCAATATCAAGAATTACCCGACTACGCCCATTTGTACCAAACAGTTGAAGTCCTACTCGAGCATCAGTTCCTGCTCCTATCCACCATCCTGTGTGGACAGTTACAAGGTATGACCATTCTTCTCCAGGAAAATTGTCTTCAAGTATAATCACAGTTCTCTAAAACATAGTTCAAATCAAGGTAAACAGATTTGCACAAAAACACAAAAATATATTGCAAATTGTCGGGAATAATTTGATTTCCATTAGCATGCTGCATTATATATATTAGTGTATGGTTCTGGTAGTTTATTAGTGAATCTAAAATTCACTTCA
>JAGFPH010003670.1:58716-111044 GCA_018207615.1 Philaenus spumarius
TAGTGTATGGTTCTGGTAGTTTATTAGTGAATCTAAAATTCACTTCATCTGTAAAGTACAATCAAATCACTGGTGCTAAAATTGATCTCAATCTGACATCATTTTGCATGATACAATGAAGTTTATGAAAACATTATTTTAAGTTAAGTTCACTATAAAATATTATATAAACTTACCATCAGCCAAGTTTACAAAATGTTATTACTGTACATTTTCTTAATATAATTATATATTAATACATTAACTTTTACATTACATATAACTTTTAACAACAACGAAATCTTCACAATTCACAAATAGCTGTTTTATGAAGAATATTATGAGGAGATGCTAAGACAATAGTTTATACTAAATTCAATAGATTACTTAGGTCAGATCACACTGTTCCACAATTTCAAGTATAGTAGAACAATTTTTAATCGAAATAAAGCAGGCATATTTTATTCCATATAACAAACATTTTTGGATAGTCGATGAGTATTATTATCATAAAAGAGTTAAAATATAAGATATTGATTTTAAACATATATATTAAACGCATACATTAAAATAGGGTTTTTAATTTTTATATAGTATTTACATTTACTATTTTATACCAAAATAGTTAATTAGACATTTTGGGCCTTTGCTATTTGTTGTTATGCATTGTTCGTTTGGGGTTGTACGAGTTCTGGGGTAATATAATCCTTGAATTAGGATACATGGTATGGGCCAAACATTTAGCTTCAGCTTTTGTTTTTTTTAACAATTATAGAGGGTAGACAAACGGGCTAGTTGATGATTCCAATATGTATATTAAATGATAGCACATTTTATTCATTTCCGTTGCTATTGTGTTTTGTAGGTTTAATAGCATTGCATATTGAAGTTTTGTATGTTGTTCCCTCTGATTTCATGGTGATATAAATTGCATCCTCTTGTTTTATGTAAAAAATACAAGCGTCTATGTGTTTGCTTATTAATTTTGTGGTTCTGTTAGTAAGTAATTAACCTTTAAAGTATTTTTCACATTGTTCATGTTTGTTTGCAAATCATCTTATATTATTATTATCATTTCATATTTTATATTATCTTGCTTTCTTCCTTAATTTATTTATCTGCTTAACTTAAATTACATTTTTTAATTAACTTTTGTCGGTATAACTAACATGTTTTCTACAAATTTATTTCCATTTTTAAATACTTTATCATATCTATTCTCTTAATACTTAATACATAAATTAATTGAACAAGGTATATTCAAAGCCCGATTACCTGTGGTATTAAGTGGTTTAATTTCTGCAAATGAACAAAATTTGGAGATAACCCACTTGTAAAAAAGGTATAGAACCAGTAAAAATTATTGTTTCATATCATAACAAATAATTACATATTTAAATCTGTAAAATAATTTACAGTAAGAACAAAGAACTTTCTTTTAATCTGCGATTGAATTTGCGCAAAACAAGTTTTTCAGCCATTAGTGTATCAATATCTTGCTCTAAATAATAAAGGTGGCATTTTATGACTTATTCGTTGCTTGGTAGTGGGTTAATCCTCTTTACCTCCAGGTTCATTATCATCTGTTTCAGTTGCTCTTGTTTTGTTGGCAATTTTTTCATCAGTAAAGTGTTCTAAGTCAGGATTTTAGGCATCATTGTTCATTCAATAATAATTTTGTTTCCATCACGTTTTCTCTTGCAGGAATAGTTCTCAAAAATTCAGTTAATGTGGGAGTGTCTTTTTCTTCGAGAACTTTTGTTGTTACATAATTATTTGATTTTGTTATTTAAAATTTCAGTAACAATCAATAAAAATATACGTAACAAAGAGAAAATACTGTATGCCGCGAACACATAAGATTGTAGGAGTTGAGGGAAAGTTGTAATTGTGTAATTGGGGGGCATTATCTCTGTTGACCTGAGTTTTCCCCTATATTCCTAATTAAACTCAGCCCTTTACCAAAAGTTTGTCAACTACAAGAGACCACAAGGCCAGAAATGACACCTCATTGCAGACATCCCCTTACAGACCCTGTGGCTCAAGAGTCATACTCATTTTTAACAAAGTTTCTTTTTTGAACGAGCAAGGAACAAATCTAGTTAGCTGCTCTGGGATCTAACACTTTAGAGATAGCTGCCCCTTTAATGGACAAGAATGAGGTGTTGTCAAATGTCCATAAATGTCTATAAATGCACTTATGGCAATTTCTCCATGACTAAGGATGTGCTCACCCTTACCCATAAGATCATGATGTGCGGGGTAATGGTAGATTTACCAACCTGATATGCATGTTGCGCAGTACAACTGATATACAAATGAGTACTCATATTGTGTTGATTCAGCACCTTCTCAAATGACTTTAAAAGGAAGAGAGATAGGCTAATTGGTCTAAAGGATCTAAGCAAGTCCTTTGACCTCCCTTCGGGATGAAAACAGCTTCCACATTCCTCTAGGAAACCAGAATATATTATAATTCATGACTTGCCATAAACACCTCCACTAGAATGGGTAGGAGTATATTAAGGCCATGTTGCAGAAATCCAGGAAAAAACATCTCTACCTAGATATTTGAAAGGCTCCAATAAGTTGACAGCCTATCTAACCTTATTAGGTGCTTTACATTATTGCCTGATCCCCATCTTATGGATGAAGAGCCAGGATCAATAGGCGCCGCAGTATGTGAAATATCGCCATGAAAATGGGAATCTAGGAGAAGCGTCAAGGACCCCTAGGTACCTGGTGTATTACCCACTATCTAACTTTAAAAGGTCCATTGATCTAATGTACTTAATTTTGATTACCTTTTGGATTCTAGCAGTCGAGGGCATATCCATGATGCTATCACAAAAGAGCTTCCAATATCTCCTATTTGATCTTCTTAACGCTTTATTGTAGGCAGTGAGGACACCAGTATGCAATATTAAAAAGACTGGAGAACTCGTTGTAGAACCAGGGGAAGTGCTGGAGGAACTCCTTGTGGCACATTTTCCTGGCTGCACAGTATTGTGGGACATCGGGGGAGCATCTATTCACTCCTACGAGAAGCATTGTCCTTTGACAAGTGTGAGGAACGTGGGAGTCTGTAATCCTGGAGAAAGACCAGGGTTGTGTTTATACCGAAACCAGGTATTGTAAATTACACCAATTCCAAGGCGTTTCGTCCAATAAGTTTAACATCTATTATGCTGAAGGTATTAGAAAAGATAATACACAAGCAAATATGTGATGGGGCACTTGTGAAACCTGATTCACGCCAATCAACATGCTCATATGAAAGGTAAATCCTGTGAAGCTGCACTGCACCACTTGGTGGGTAGAATTGAATGTAAGGAAGTAGAATTTGGTGTCTTCCTGGACATTGAACTAAATCGAGTGATTGATAGAGGTAAGTGGACACTAATGGCGAGCAGGCACATGGTGGGGCGGACATGGGGGTTGAAGCCTAAGCTAATGCACTGGCCTTACACCTCTGTGGTAAGACCAGCCATAACGTAGTACGGTGCCATTGTTTGGTGGACAAGAACAGCAGTCTAGAGTGTGGTGGCGGGTTTGGTGAGAGTTCAACGTCTTACCTGCCTTGCTATCATGGGAGCAATTAACAGTGCTCCCAGTGCCGCTCTGGACTACTGTCTGGACCTTCTTCCACTCGACCTTTTTATCAAGGCTGTAGCAAGGAAGAGTGCTTATCGCCTTCAATGAGATGAACTCTGGATACATGACCCAAGGAACTTGGGATACTCCAGAATAACAACATTGGTCGACGGAGATCGGACACTGCACATCATCTCTGACCACATGAAGATCAAGTTCTCCTTCTCAAAACCTTTCCGAGTTGTAATACCGGATTGGGAAGAATGGTCTGAAGAAAGGAGACCCCTCCCTGAGTGTGAGCTAGAATGGTACACGGATAGCTTGAAAACAACAGATCCCCTTAGTTGGCCCCATTAGGCCTGAGGCAGTTCATAATGCAACCACTCTAACGTAAATGTGCAGAAGAGGCAGGTTGAGAAGTACCCCGATGGACGATGTGGGGCAGGTGTGCATGACCCTACATATACCAAGGCACATCAACCTTTGTAGCCTCTGCAGCTTACTTATGGCTTCAGTTTGCAGGATTTTCTGCTACCACACAAAGGAACCATATGTGATTACAGGTCTTACAATGGCATTATACGAACATGCAGCTAATTCCCCAAGTTTTACCACAGTGCTGATTACTAGCACAATTGGTCCTGGTCGCTTTTTAAAACCCCATACAGCTAAGAGCTCCAGAGAAGCCTGTAATCCAGGATAACTCCAAGATACTTAGCCTCATCTTCTTAACTCAAACTCTACCCCACCGATACTGGGCAATATCAACTTTAATTCCTTCTCCTTGTGAAGGGAACAATCACAGTTTTAGCCAGGTTAATACTCAAGCCCTGCTACTGACACCCGCTCCAGATCAGATCAAGAGCATTTTATTGCATACACTCTGATATAGTGGAGGCGTATTTGCCACGGACAACTATGACAAGGTCATCAGCATAATTGACCTCATACCCCTGATAGCCAATACCCTCATAGCCAGTAGCTTATCAACTTCTAGTGACAATAAGAGAGGAGAAATAACACCCCTTGTAGGCAGCCCCTTACAGCCCTTATGATTAAAGATTCATCCTCAGTTTTAACAAAGATTCTTCTTTGACTAAGCAGGGAGCATGGAGCGCTTGGGGTTCAACCCCTTTCGACATAGCTGCCCTCTTGATGAATGAAAACAAGGTATTGTCTAACGTCCCCAGAATAGTCATAAAATCACATAGAGCAACTTCTAAACTCCTTAGGGAGTGCTCGACCTTACCCACAAGAACATGAGTGCGTTCGGCTTATTTGGTACGCATGTTGGTTGCTATGCAGTGGGTTTGCCCCATTTCTTGGTACGCTTAGCACTATTAAAGAAACACCTATGGGACGAATACTAAAGGGACAGCTCTCCACATTAGAACATGAGTAGCAATTGTGGAGAGCTCTTAGACTTCCTTGTCGTAGCGCGCCGAGGTGTCGTTTTTGGATCAAAATTTTGAAAATACAGTGTAGGGTAACGATTTATATGTTTTTGGGTACGGGAAAACTGATTTTGACAGTTAAAAAGTTGTAGCGCATCGGGATCATATTTTTGGATAAAATATTTGAAAATTCCGAGTGGGATATCGTTTTATTGCTTTGAAAGCAAATTCGAAAACAATAATTCACCATAATATTACGACTTACCGTCACAATAGTCTATTTTCCTTTTTCTTTCTACGGCCGTTTCAGTTATTCAACCATCATCAGGATTGCTGGTTGAATCCTGCTGATGGTTGAATAACCGAAACGGCCGTAGAAAGAAAAAGGAAAATAGACTATTGTGACGGTAAGTCGTAATATTATTGTAATAAAATCAATAGTCGGAATGGCAAAAACAAATATGTATGAATAATTCACCCACTTATTTTTTAACTAAATGTAACAAATAAAAAGTAATTTTTAACTTTGATTTTCTTTCAATTCGTGTGTTCTGTCCGGACGAGCCGAAGTCTCTAAAAATTGTTCCATCTTTTCACTAGTTGTGTATATAATTTAGTAATTTGTGCAACCATAAAAAAATCAATAATTTATTCAAGACTTGACAATACATGACTTGTTTATTGTTTTAAACAATACATGAAATTAATTAAACTGATGAAAAATCTATACTTTCAGTTTCCCACTTAGTTTTATAAAAATTGTATGATAATTTCTATAAACTAAAAAATTATTTGTAAATACAAAATTTATAAGAATAATTTTATTTAATATGAACCTCCTCGCAGATATAATTTGTCCTATCCTATAAGTGTTTGAGACTCTAAAACTATTTATATTTTGAATTATTGTTATTAAGTTAACATCATATATGATTGAAAGATTAAAGCTGAATAAAATAAGACTGATGTGTGCATACAAACAATAATTTCCTTACACCATTGCCAGCTATTGAGTCATCACATTTGTTGCTCAAGATCAACATTTTTAAGGCTTATGGTACAGATAGATAGATTAGTGAAACTTTATTTAAGACAAAGGAAATCAAAATGTTGATTGTAAGGATTGCAGTGCAAGCATGTGTGTGCTTACTTTTACAGGTGGTGAACAGTTTATATTGCAAGTTCATATTTCTTGTAATAAAAGACGATACAAAATTGTGAATATCTTGTCTATTTGTTTCTAAAAGTCTTAAATAAGTGATTAATTTACTTGCAAAATATCCTTGTTGTCCTTATGCCTGGTCCAAACTAAAAGTATAAGATAGACAATGAGAACTGATGCAACCAAGATTATACCAATTGGATTCTCGCTAACGCTCAAGAAAAGGTGGACATCTTCCACAGGGTCTACTTCTTTAGGAGCTACCATAACTCCACCACCAAACAATGACAAGTGTTGACAACGACAGTGTATTTCATCTGGTGTTGTCTCCTTACCAACCTAAAATGACAAATCTTAAATTAGTTACCTACATCATTTATTTTATATAAGAACATCTTTAAATTCCCCATATGTATAGCGTAGGTAAACTGATTTGATCAACAATTCATAACACAGTAACCATACTGAAGTGCACCATAGAAGACTACAGAGAGGGTTTGAAAATACAGTAGATGCGTTAAAACCGATGCCTTCAAATTAATAAGCAAAAGACAAATATTTAAAAAAATAAAATAATTTCTTAGTCTAATTTATTTTTTTATTTAACTAATTATTAATATGATTATATTATTCTTAGAGTAGCTTTTAGCAGGATCTTTGCAATATGAATTTCTTAAGGCTTCTTTTGACTTGGCATCGCCATAAACTCACGCTATTGAACAACAGACTTCTATTGTGCACTTAAATGCAATGCAAGAATTTTAATATTTTGTTACAAATACAGTTAAACCTGATTAAATTGAAACATCACTTCTTTCAACTAATATGAGTATTCGCCCAACACAGGTTTTTAAACTATTGGTTTTAAAAATTTTACAAGTGACATTTGATAGAACTGCTATTACATGTAACATCAAAGGTAATAAGTAATAAAAAATGATTGTACTATTATGGCTGATTAAAATAATATTAACTTAAACCTCGTTCAAAAATACATGTTAGTTTTACTCTACAAGTTCTTTTATTAAGCATAATAATTAATACAGAGCCTAAAATGTTTAACATTTTTTTTTCAATTGAATGTATAAAATGGTTGAGCAAATCTTAATCAGTACAACTCAAATTGTTTTACATCTAGCCAAATCAAATGAATAGCCAAATCACAATCAATAACTATACACTTGGACAAGAACACCCCATTGAACTAAGAAGTCAGAAATTAAACTGCTCTAAACAGTCAAACTGAAAACTAATACACAACTTATGAACAGTATTCTATACTTGAAGAATATTCTATCTATGAAGGAAGGGAAAGAATGAGGAGCAAAGTGATAGAGAGGTGAGCAAGTGATAAGTTTTGCAAGGGTCATCATAAGAGAATTTGGAGTTGCATGATCACATTAAAAAATTAAGCTAGTGTATGACAGGCAGACCAAACAAAAAATTATTTCCTGCAATTCCGAGTAAATTGTTAATTTTTCTGCATTCCCGACCAAGCCATACAAATTGCATTACCAATAGCAAACTCATGGTAGTTCTTTCTCCACATTAGACAGGTTTCACTGCACATAATTCTTCAATTTGAAAGTAAATAGTTGTTTTTGTACTAATAGGATTTAAAAAAATTATAATTTAGACTGAAATGATTCCAACTAGTTCAATACATATTCAATACATATTCAATACATAGTTCTGCATATTTAATTGTCACAGAAAATGTAAATATAAAACTTACAAGCCATTTCAACATTAAACCCCACTCTGGAATGAGGAATTGTGATTTGCAACAAAACAAAAGCAAAGGATTCTGTTTTCATTGCTAAGTCATACTCTCCGCTGTATATTTGGTCTCATTACTTTTATATTATACAATTTACTTTCTATAACTGTAATAGTTTTACGATATTGGGCATAGTGTGTCACCTGTGAATTTTTGAATAAAGAAAATAAATAATACTAAGATATATTTTTAAAAAGATATTGAAAGTAAAAATAAACTTCAAATAGTAATGAAATAAGATATATAATTTCACAAATAATAAACAAAGACAACTGAAATCACATAATAAAAAATGTATTTATATGAAAGATAATAATTGTAAAAATGTATTAATAAAAAGACTGTTTTAAATATTTGTAATCTATATATTATAAATGTGACAGGTACCCCTCACCTCGTAAATAATTAATAAGTAATAATAATTAATAATAAAGGGTCCACTAACAGCGGACATAGTATATTATTGGCTAAAAGCTACATTTGCTGAGAAAACAGTTCCTAGTTAACCAAAAGGGGAGTGGGATGCTGGATGGAAGCAATAAGAGATGCAGTAGTTAGTCTGTAAGTGGACATGTCCGTGAGTAGACTCAATAAGGTTTTTTAGGAGGTTTTTGGAGGAGTCAAAGTTACTAAAAATCCCCATAAGAAATACATAGTATAATATATTTTATTGATATTTTTTTTTTATATACATTTAACTTTGATCAGTGCAAAGCCGGATCAGATCGGGCCAGCTAGTGAACTAAATAAAATAATACAAAGTACAGGTTTATAAATATTCAAATGTATTGAAGTAAATATATATTTAAATTATATTTATTTATTAATATATTATATTTAATAAATATTAAATATAATACATTTTAACGTACGAAAAAACAGGGTTCATATATCAAAAGTCAAAAAACAATTATGTGACAAAAACTCATGTAGGTTCCAGAAAGAAAGAACTACACTATAGAATATTCTGGAGGGATGCGAGAGTTGGTGGGAGAACAGACATAGGACAACCACAATCAGGCTCCTGCTGTAGACAGATGTGTGGCAGTTTATCATCGTACAAAAATAAAATTAGTCTCAATTAGACTTCTGTTGTGGATGGACATGTGATACAACAGCGCACAAGTTATTGTTGTTTAAAAGTTTTACAGGCTGATGAAAGGTTATTGAGATGACAAGGTCGTCATAAAAATGTGTTTCATTAGTGCATAAAAAAAAACAAGGACATTGATTTTCAACTGCATATGAATTTGCGACCGTTAAGGTAATCTTTTATAAAATTAAGCAAAACAAAATTGAAGTTGTATCTCAAAAAGTTCTATATTTTAACATTGCAAACATTATAAAGTACACATATTAAAAAACTAGTACTACAATCATGAAAGTAGTTCTAATTGAATTAACTGATTTACATCAGAAAATACTAGAATTGAGTGAATCCCAGTTAGGAATGAGGAACTTATGCTTCAAAATGAGTAAAAAAGTTAAGTCTTATTGTGAATAATGTTGTATTTTTAATTAAAAAAAAGGCATACATACTTCACAGTGTCTGTTAACCCAATCATTATTAGATCTCGTCAAGCATTGAATATAGTGAACCTCAAAGCTGAATAAGACTACATCATCAGGATTAACCTGTTAGAAAACCAAGTACATAATATTATGACAACATTTTTCATCAAACAAAATCTTCTATATTAATTAATTAATAATACATCTTATTTTCAACAGTAATCTTGGAAGTTATTTTTACTGTGAAGACCACATGGCATGTTTCATAATAGGTTTGCATTTTCTCATACCACATTTGATCCTTGTTGGCATTTTGAAACAGTTTCAAAAAAGTTTTTGAAAAAAAGGTGAAAATTAGTTCCAGTTAGCCTAATGTCACTATTTTTGTTAGGGAGATCAAACAAAATTAATAATTTATCTCATCTAATTAAGACCTTAATTCTCTTTTTTAAGTTATTATTTAATAATAATTTATGTTCAATTTTGTTATAAGTGATTATTAAGACATATTTGCCGTCATTTATTTGTTTAAATCAATACACAATGCTTCAGCAAAATGAATCAACTCATGTTATCAAGTGACAAAAACAACGTAATAATAAAGTTAAACTAAAACTATACAGTACCAATAACCTTGAACAAATATTGTAGGACACCTCAGAACTGAAATGTCAAAATATGGTTAAGTAACACATTATAAAAATACAGTAAATGAACGCAAACCAACGTCAGAAAACAAAATGGCTGCATGGGAGTGGAGAGTGGCACACCAGTTAGGAGAGAGCCTTTTGATAATTTCTTTTAGTATTCTTATATATAATATAATTTTATGTACTGTATAGTATAAATCTATAGTTTAATCTAGTTCAAGATCTTTTTTTACTTTCTCCCCCTATACCATAGTATATGGAGAAAGTATTGTATTCGTAAAAATTTTCGAGTTTGAGTTTTTGGTGGAAATATCCGTTTTGGGTCCCCCTGAACCTAAAAAAGTGGTTTTCGGAGTGATGTCTGTGTGTGTGTCTGTATGTGTGTCTGTGTGGATGTTATCAGACCTAGAGCCTAAACCAGTCGTCCGATTTTGATGAAATTTGGTATGGAGGTACTAATCCACGGTATTTCCAGGCGTTTTTTTCATTTTTGTGAATTTTTTATTTTTAAGGGTAATTTTCCCATAAAAACCCTTAAAATAACGGAAAAATCAACTTTTCTCAAAAACGGCTCTAACGATTTTGATTAGAATTTTATAGTTTATTAGGGACCTAAAGTACTATAAACTGTAAAATTTTAATCAAAATCGTTCGAGCCGTTTTTGAAAAAAGTTGGTTTTTCCGTTATTTTATGGATTTTTATGGGAAAACAACTTTAATACAAAATCACCTCTCCTACCCCACCCTACAAGTCACCGTGAATCTGTTTAATAATTTAAATATGTTTGTGAGAAAGTATGTGCCGGTTCCTGGTACCGTTTATTAATAATGGAAGCCACAATGACCTTACTTCCACGCTTGATTGGCTGATACGATTGTCCTTTAACGTTATGTACAAAGTTTCAATTATTTTAAATTGTAAGTTATTTACCCAATGCATTATTTTTGCGCCTCTCCCCAATTGAATTTATGATTTTGGATTATGTATGATCTGCATTTTGATTTATGAAATAGGTCTAATAATGCATTATTTTTATGGTCTTATATTCTAATGTTTAGAGGTTTTTTTCTCATCAATATATTGCCTATCACACTCATACTTAATAAAATAGAATAGAAATATTTATTGTCGTTAAACAAAATTGCAATAGACATGGTTAGCAAAGCAAATAAACACAAACATTACAGATACACAATTCATACACAAGACTAAAACATAAGATACACAGTACATACAATAGACTAAAATATAAAACACCGTACATACATAAGATTAAAATATAAAATCATCGATATTGTAGTCCATAAACTCAACCTACAGTGTAGAAAATATTTTTCCGAAACCATCTATTTAAAGCTACTTTAAAAATTTAGTAGGATTTACTTAGACTTGGCAGGCAGTTAACAAATCACAGTCAATTCAATATTTGTGACTTATTAGATACCTATGCGTAACACATCCAAGCTTATACTCATGTACATTTACTTTTATATACAATAGAGCTTGGAGTATGAAAATACAAGCAAGAGGAACAATGTTAAGCTCCATGAAGAGGGGCCTACATGAATTATGTTCTGACACTCTTTAATGATTTTGATAGCCTTTTTTCCAGAAGAAGGCACCTGAGTAATTTCCCCAGAGCATTACGCCATAAATCAGATGGGCGTGGAATTTTAATTAATCCCTTATTTATGCAAACAAAATGTATTTCAATATTAATTTATTTCTAATCAAATGTCTTATAATATACTTTTTCTTATAACTATTGAAAAATATTTAAATTAAAGTAGAAACATTAAGTGTAATTTAACATCTTTTCTGAGTTACTTAATTATGAATATTATAAATGCAAGTACGCAATAAATAATATTTAGTATATTATAGTCTATAAAAAAAAGTTTTAAATATTATATACAATACAGTATTTTATTTTAAAAACTAATTCGTAAGGGAAGAACATAGCATATAAAAAAATAAAAGACATACTTCTTGCCCAGGAATAATTCCAAGATAATATAAATCATCGGAGTTAGTGTTTTGAAAGGAACTAACAAATACAGACGATTCACTTGTTACAGAGCTGGATTCAGAAATCATTATATCATAATCAGGCCTCATTCCTTGGAGAAAAATCACCTACATATCATAAACAAATTGTGTACACATTAAAGAAATATACATGATTTTTTCAAAATATAATTTTATGTAAATTTCTAAACATATTAAATGATTGCCATTTGTTTGCAATTTAAAATTAAGTATGTTCATTGAGTATGTTGAACATGTTTGAATAAGTTCAGTTTATTGCAGCTGAGATTTAGAAACAGCAAAAGTTTGTAGGTTCAATTATGGAATTTTTCATGTATTTACACCCCTCCTTGTTTTCGTTAATGTAAAACTAGGGGAGACCCCAGCATGCTCCGCACACCAACCCCTGATTGAACTTTCTAAAAACATATGTTATGTTTTATTTATAATAAAAAAGTAGGATTAATAGTAACCTCAAAACTAAGATGGTAAATAATGTTAAAATCAAATTATTACGTATATTTTATAACAGCAGTTATAATAATAAAGGTTAAAAGAATCAGCAAGGCTTAGGTCTATACTTTAAAAAAATACCTAACCTAAAAGTTTGAAATACAAATAGTTATTTTAAAGTGTGAAATCAGGAGTTAATGGAAATACTATAGCAAACAGCTGTTTTATTCAATTGGTTGCTATGGTAATTCATCAGTCTAGGCCTAACCGAAGAATTTTTCCGACTAAATTTACAAATATTGAAATAAAAAAATGTTTTCATCAAAATGAATTTTGTCCAACTTGTGTTCGCTTGAAACTCATCTGATCTCTATAATTAATGGTTTAAATGAAAGCTAGTACTCCACTGAAGGTTCTTAGACAAATACATTTTGGGTATCATAATTTAAACTGGAGATATAGGTCTTTAAATAAAGTTAAATTTAGGAAAAATTCAAATTTATGTTGTTTGGTGGTCCTTAACTCACCTTAAACTAGACCGATTTGAATGAGCTCAATTTCATATGAAAGCCTGTAATTCAATAAGTATTTCAAGACCAAAACTAACTATGTATCTGGATTAAATTTGAAGATATATATGAACAATTATAAGAAAATGCTGCAAATTTGACATTCCCATAAGAAATGTATGGGGAGGAATTTTTGTTTGGTTATAAGTCAAGTTATGCTGTAGATAAATGAATGCGGATGCTTGATGGCAAATCTGTGCTTGCATACTTTTAATTTAAGATTTCAATTATGAAAATCGGTTGGGTATAAGAGCCGAACGGACTCGGAAAAAATATTGATATTTTTTAATATATAAGATTTACATTGCAAAAATGATACGAAAGTAAGTATAAAAGAAGAAAAAACATAATATAATAATAATGCTTACTAATCACACTTTTCTAAACAATAAAGAAAACTTAAATAACTATCACAATATTCTCTTTTCTTTAAATTCTGATGACAATAGAACTGAAATAATACCTACTTATATCAATTTACGCAGAAATATTTTAATTGACTGACCAAAATGTTTAATAGTTGTGTACTGACATCCTCCATATTTACAAAACTTATTCAAAGTATTTTGTTAGTTTATCTGCAAATAAGTGTTAAATGCGAGGATATCAATATTTCCAACATTTCAAAGTTTCCTAAATTTTATCAGAAAAGTATTTAACCTGTTAAGGAGAATGTCCTACTTACAGCTCAGTACAAGAGTGTCCAAAAGGGCAGGCCATTCAGGAGTAAGTTTTAGATTTGTATCAGTTACTAAAACTGTTATCAATACATACAAAATAAATTATTCCCAAAATAGTTTAAACTGATTTAACATGTTTTACTTTATTGAAATGTAAAACATTTTTATACTAAGAACGTTCAGTTATTAATGTTAATAACTTTTTTTATTCATCGTTTACTTATAAATTAGACCAATACATTTCTTTTAAGTTTTTGAAAAGAACAAATGCTGCAAACAACCTCCAATTCATTTAACTCAAACACTAGACTTGTTTCTGACAAAAAGCGTGCTAAAGGTTGACATTCCCTAGCTATGCTTCAAGCTGCTAGAATTCAACTAAAATAGCACAAACTTTCAAATAGTTCCTCTTTTTGATAACATTGTGCGTAGGAATAAACAACAGCACAATACAACAAAATATTTGTGTTAATGACAGTAACAATTTGGACAAAAAGGCACAAATAACCCTTTTAATAGACTATCATCTATAGACCCGCGTACTGTTTTGGGATAAAAACTGTTTACTCCTTAATAGGTTAATTGGTTATGCTAAGCACTATGTGACCAACAGTCTAACATAAAAAACAGAACAGCCGATAAATCTGACCTAATATATTAATATCAAAAATTACCTTTTCTTACATTTAAGGTATATTTTTTAAATACTAATTCCACAGAATACTTACTCTTAATGAGCGATTAACCTTCAGTTCGTGGAACATCACAAATAACTCACAGTTACCAAGATAGTGTGGCGGTTCCATTTTAAAAACAGTCACAACAAGATCTTTATGATCAGGATCAATGTTTGGATTGGGCAACATAGCTGAAGTGGAAATAACTGTCTTGTGTTTATGTAATACTTTAAAATACAAATCAATTGGTTCCTTAAGATTTTTTAATGAAAACAAATGGTTTGAAAATTTTTTATGATGAATCTTCAGTGACAAGACTTCAGTACTGAGTGTAAAAGCTTTGAAGTCATACTTAAACGGGTCTTCCTTTATTAACACAACCTGGAGGAATATATCATTACATTAAAATAACTAGAAACTACAACAAAAGTTTTATAACTGTCAAATCAAACATAATATGTGTTAAACATGATGAATGAGATACTTATTATGTTTTTATTAAGGCAAAGTACATTTTGTACAATTTTTTTTATATTTATAGATATCACCGTGGTACAATAGGTAGGACAAGCCTATATTTTATATTTTTTGTTTTATAATTATTATTTTTACATATACACTTTAGGTGTTATTTGAATAAGCAAATCTAATTACCTGATTGTTATCTAATTATCTGATTATTGTATAATTATGTATTTTATTGTAATTTTTACTATGATAAATTAAGTGACATCATGATGGTGTAATTGTTTCCTGTTGATTAAATTGTATTTTAAGTTCTTTGAATTTAAGTGAAAATTTAAAATCAAATACTATGTATTTTTGTAATTTAATTGTGGGATATATTTATTGTTTTGTTTATTGTGTTTTCTGTAAAATAAATGAAAATAAGCGTCAACATTTTAAGACTGTGAAATTGTTTTTAGTAAATAATTCATTTTATAGCAATGATCGCGTATTTTTGAAACAATTATTAAGTTTCAAATGTAATATGTAGATCTAACCATCTATAAATGTTTTCTGTTATAAATGTTAAATTGTTATGGTTTTATAAAGTATTTATGTGCAGGGGTGCCCATACCTCCAAGTTTAATGACTCAGCCCCCCCCCCATCATTTGTAATAGCCCTTCCCCCCATAAAAGTTATTTAAAATTTTAAAAATTTGCCATTGAAACACGCTTTTATTACCGTACAAATAGAATAAAATAAAGCTAAAAATAGAACAATTGCTGGTACATTTTCTATTTGAAACTGAAAATAATGAACTTATTTCCAACCACAAAAACACATAAAAACAAATTATTATCTTGGAAATTGACTGATTAAAATTTTTTAGTAGTTGTGATCAATGAACAAACAACTAACTAGTTATACAAAAAATATTGTCTCTAGTCTTTCTGAAAAGGTGCGTAGTAACTCCCTGTAGGGTACAAACAAGAGATAATGATTAAATAATAAATTTTCATACTGTTAGTGGTTAAGTAGCACAAGGTATACTATTTACAATATTTACACACAAAACTAGATAAACATGACTACTAACTTAACAATGACAATACTGAACAAATGATTTTAACAAAATATATTTTTTAAAGTGCATAATTACAATTTTCCAATAATAGTTGTGAATAATTAACAAAATAACTAATTAGTTATACAAAAAATATTGACTGGGCTTCGGCGAATGTACCGCGCTGGGAGCAGAGTTTGATGTTACCAAAATGGTGGCCGGCCATGAGTCACCATAGTCCCGAATGTCGGGCCGTTCAGTGCTCATTCACCCGCCTTCGCACTGGCTCTGCAATACTTATTATGTACATTTTTCAAGTTTTTCTTTATTTAAAAAAATAATCACCTTCTTATTTATTTGTCAGGAATCACTTGACAAAGTAGTCACTTTCCAGTAGACTTTTATTTACCAAGTGACAGAAACACATCGATAAAGTTATAGCTTTTTATTTGTACTTGTTATAAACTTTGTAATTCGTATTTATGCGTTACTTTTTCAAAAAAGAGCAAAGAGGCTTTATTTATTCACTTCTATACAGTATAGTGACGTAATATTAATACACGGCTTAATAGTTGTCATGATATATAGTTTGCTAAGCCATGCTGATGTCATTGTTTGTTACATGTTACATACTTTGTTTTTCGTTATTATGCGATAGTTTTTCATACTATGAAGAGGTAACATATTATTTATTGATTTCTGTACAGTATAGTAACGTAATGTTAGTACACTTAAATATCATTTTATATAGTTTGCTAAGCCATGTTGATTATATGATAGACAATGTTTAGATTTAAAATGAACACTTTAAATCATTTTACCTTTAATCTTTGGGTGGTTAATGAAAATCTATTTTTTTATAAAACGGGTAAAAACAGCTAAAATTTATTACTAAAGCTATGTAAGTAACTAACAAAACCTTAGAGACAATAAATCATGTGCCAGTATGGCTATAACAAGACGGCTAGCGTGCGCCGTGGGAATTGAGCGAGATTCTGGCGCGCACTTAATCGTATCTTTAACCTGCTGTAAAAACTAAACTACTTGAGTTAATTTATTGAAAAACATGTTTCATAAAATTAACTTATTGGTTCAAACTTTTACGCTTACACCTCGTCTCTGACCAAAAAAACAAAAAAGTTCCTCACAGAACAACTTTTTGATGTCACAATTTAAAGTTCCATATTAAGTCCTAGCTTTGGTTATTTATTTAAACCTTTAAAGATTTTTTTATAATTAATTATTTGTATACCTCTATCATCCCACACTAATATTCTGTCCGTGTGTAAAAATTCTAAGGAATCAGTGTGTTGTAAGTGTTTAAAACAACAGTGTATTTGAAACACGCGCATCACAATTTTAGCGTCACTCAGAGCCGTTTCGGATTTCTAGACGTTCACGAGATGGCGGACTTAGGTACACTTTTTAAACTGTACAGGTATAGGCAATGTCCAGTCTATTTTATTCTATAGTCGATGGTACAGGTGAAAGTTAAATAGTGACTGCGCTTTTACTCTCCAATTACAAACTATACATTTCAATTTGATGTACTCTGTTTCTAATTTGTGCGTTTCCTCAACATTTTTCGAACCTCCACCTAGAATCCCAATGACGCAGTTTGCATCATGACCCCCCCCCCCCCCCCCTGTGGGCACCCCTGTTTGTGTGAATGGGTATTGTGTTTTTATGTTTGCTGATTGTTATAGTGTAGGAATATCTCTAGGTGCCTCTATATTTTATATTATTTACTGTAAATTGATATTTGTCTTATCCTGTACAAAAATTTTCAAAAAGGTAAATAAATTGAATTGAATTAATACAAATTGACTCACAGAGAATAATGTGGGGAACTCAGCATTTGGAGATTTTATGCAGGTTGAAGCGCAATGATCACGACTACATATTTTTTATGTCCTAAATTATTTTACTACATTTGGTGAAAATGGGTGTGTTACAGCATAATTTAAGTAATGTAATATGAAATAATCTCATAAACATATTTGTACATGAAAAGTAGTAAGTGCCGTTTGTAATTTACAGGAAAAAATATTTCTGACATCACTGTAACAAATAGTAACTACTGTATTGAAATATATAAAATATGTACCTGCAGAGAAATGCAATCTGAAACATTATTTAATGACTCTATTAATGATTTTGAAAGTGTTATTGAACTTTTGTTTGTATCAGGACCAATCCTGACATTGCTTAATTCTTTAGGATTACCCACCTGTAAATAAAAATTATATATTTTAGAAGAAAAATACTGTTATAATATTAAGTACAATATCTATATAATAATGTGGCAGGTACCCTCGATATACATACCCATCCAAAGAGTCTAGAGATACCTTTAATTTTGAAAATTATTTAGCTTTGGAACAGATAGAAACAAAGTTTTGTCTTTCTTATCTTATCTACAGTTTAAAAAGTCACGATAGCCGTGGTTGTTAAGGCGTCAAAGCTTTATCAATTGTCATGGCAACCATCAATGGAAAAGTTCCGGGTTCAATTTCCATTGACCCCGAATAATTTTCTAAATGGTTTCTTAACAGACATCGTTGGCTGTGGTTCGGATTCCATGTAAAACTGTAGGTCTCGTCTTCATTAGCCTTAAGTGCAAAACAGCAGGACGTTAAACCAAAACAAAAATCTACAATTTAAATTGATTGACTTTCAAAAGATTTCTAAACTTGGACTCTTAATTCCTGTGGAACCTTTTGATTTTTGGTCAATTCAAGCTCTTTTATTATCGCTTTATCGCACTGATAATCAATTGGCAGCATTTGTGATTGCAGTGGTCTCTCTCATTAGTTTTGTTTACAAGCAGTCATTTAATACACGTAACATTGTGGTTTTTGTCTTATTTTCTGCTATAGATCATCAACTTTAGGTGAAATTAATCGGGCGATGGGGATCATTAAAGCAGGAATGTGTCATGTACACTTTGCTGAGGCTTTCAACATCAGTCGGAACACTGTCAGCAGATTGTGGAGGAGTTTATAGGGATACTGGCAGCTCTTCAGAACAAAATCCAGGACGGGAACGTTCTACAACCACCGCTGAAGACCGATACCTGGTACTGCAAGCCAGAATACCATTACTGTGTCTAAGTTAGCGATCCAGTTACGAGACACACATACATCACTATTCATCCTGAAACCATTCGAGGGTGTTTACATGAAGCAGGTCTTCTCTCTGGAAGGCCAATTAGTTTCAGGTTTTCATTGTGGAGGTTTTCATGCTGTGTGACATACAAGGGCACAATAGCAATTGGATTGGTCTTTGGGTAATCAGTCTAATGTGCTATTCACAGATGAATCTCACTGTGGGTTTCTTCCTGAAATTAGTCGAGCAACAGTTTGGAGGGGATCTGGAAACAGAGGAAGGCTGATAGCCCATCAGGAAATCAACCCATACAGAGAAGGTATCATTTTATTGTAGGCGGGCAACAGCGTTGGTGGAAGAATTGATTTCATTTTCCTGGTTGGGTGTGTAAATGCATGAATATACTGAGAAACCATTCTCAACCCTCTGGTCCATCCTCATTTCTGACTTATGCATGACAACGCCACCCCACACATTGTCGAGTGGTTTAAATTCTCAACGGGCTTGCAGACTTCCGAGAGCTTCTCCAACAGCACTGACACGCGCTCTCGCAATGTCGAATCGACTACATCATCCAGAGTATGCGGAGAAGAATACGAGAAATATTGAACAACAGAGAAGGACCTATGAGGGTACTCTTTACTTGTCCAATTAATTTTGTTTAAGTGTAATGAATCATTCATATTTTCATATTTTGTAAAAATTCATCAGATAATTTTATTTTTTATAAACTCTGTTGTTTTGCCTTAAAAAGTATTAAATTACATTAATTCAATGTCTATTTAACTGTCCGAATTAAAAACAGTGAGACAATTGATTGAAACTTTGACGTTAATAAATATATTAACTGACACAAACATGACTATTGTTTCCACTATCTTGACCATCTAATTTGAGGGATTCACACTGCCTGCCATTTCCTGACACATAGTTTCACCTGGCATAGTTGGTGCGATTAAAAAAATATAAAAACATAATTAAGTTAAAATTAAAAATACAAATATGTAAATTCTCTTACTTTTATCCATAAACCAAACTTCCTAGTTTTAACAATTGCTTCAGGTTGAGATGGTAACAGTGAATATGCAACGACTTGAGACATTTTGTACAAAGAAGATAACATTTGTAAAGAAAATTTGTTGTCCTAATTCATGAAACAAAAAAAAGGACTAATATACTTCTTGGAAATAGAATTATAATACACTTACTTCTCTACTAATACTGAACAGACCTAAAACAAACTGTAAGATAAAATAAACATTCATGGATATTTACTTTAAGAAAAATCTAACTTTCAGAAATTAATTTTCAAAGATAGTACCGTATTGATTAAAATTTTCTTGATTTATGTATGAAATAAATAAAATGGAAAATTGAACAAAAGATTTTCTGTCGGTTTAAATTTGACATTACATCTAACTCTACTATTCAAACTTTAAATATTTATTGTAAATTAAAATGATTTCTACTTTTAAATGAAACTATTTCATATGACACTGGTTGTTGCTGGAGTTGTGTTTGTGAACTCCGTTGTCAACTTTCATCTCAACGATATAAATAGACATTAACATGATATAAATATGACGTTGACATTTTCCTACTAACTTGTACAATGACAAAATGATTTGTGTAAATTATGTCTACATTTACTTCTCTCTCATTTGGTGTTTAAATAAAGATTATTACATGTAATAACATCTGCTTGTGTAGTGTAAGAATTGTGGCTGTTTTCGTGTAAGATATGGCTTGCAATAATTTTTAAAGTTACATATTATTAATTTGTAACAAATTTAATTAATCACTAAGCAACTAATCAAAATGATACAACATGGCAAAATTTGGTCTGTGTTTGTATATTATTCAGTTTTGCATGTTTGTTTTGTCTGAATAACGTGGCAAGCTCTAGTAAGCTTTTTGACTTTAATAACCCAGTGATTTGAACACAATACGTGAATTACGATAATGTTGAAGAAAAACACTTTGAATTTGAAAAATCTAATGTAGATCACCAGGATGAAGTAGAAGAATGTTATGAAATTTCCGATACGGAACAAATAGATAAAGAAGGATTAGTAGACTTACAGGAAATTTTAGACCCTAATTCTAAAAGACAGAGATGCAAGGTGGCAGTTGGTTTGTCAAGTAGATAATGAGCGTGTTCCTCCTCAAAACCTTCTGACATGCTTGCCAAGTGTAATTTTAGCAACTAGGCAATGTAAGACTGAGATAGAGTTTTGGGAAATGTTTTTCAAACAAGATATGCTTGAAAGGATTACCAATCGCACAAATGAATATATATACCCTTCATGGCTTCACACAGCACTCATTTTACCGACACTGTGATGCAAAAAAAGGATTATGAATCCCAAAAAAGGATTATGTAATAGTTCACTGTATTGTATTATAACTGTATTTTGTATTCTTCCTTCTATTTATGAGTAGTAAAAAATATTTTGAATTTTCTGTTTTGTTTTAGTAATTTTTTTAAAATACAAAAATCTTTACCCATCTCCCCATCATAAAAATTCTCTCCCTACAAAATAAAAAAGCAAATAATGGAACATTATATTATTAAAAAAAAAAATCAAATCACTCTAAAAGTGTCAAATTGATACATTGCACCCGATATTGTTATTTTTTTACTGTTAATTATGTAACCTTTTTTATAATTTTTTTCAATATTTCGGAAGTATTTAATTGAACGAAAAACACTTACAAACAAGTCCTTACATCCTAAATTAGTAGTTTTTTTGTTGTTAATATTTAAATAATATTCATATAAACTGAAATTGAAAAGCTTTAAATCAAAAGTATCAAAAATTTAAATACTGCATCCGACCTCCGTTAAGTCCAAAAATGAATTTCACTGTCTACAATGGGTTTCACTACAAGACATTTCTTCATAACATTCTGCTTTTCTGGCAGGGCTCTCTCAATCTCAGATAAAAAAATAATTGATTCCGTTGTTACATTCTTGTATTTATGAGACAACTCCTTCAAGGTCTGCCCTTCGAGGCCAGTCCAGATTCTCAAGCCAATTAGTAAAACCCAATAGAAAATAGTAAAGGGGATTTAGTTCAGGCCACTTTCCATTTCTTTTTTTATTAATCTGAAACTTGAATTTTTAGATTGTCGAAAATTGTAGCATCTTTGGAGAAAAGAGCTAAATAAATAAAATCATATTTAATACTTGAAACAACACATCTTATCAAAGTAAACATTTTTAAGAAAAAGAAATCTATTTTAAAAGCCTGTTCGAGAGTTATTGGTAAAGAACTCGAAAATAGTCTAAGGTCTAAAAACTGCCAATGTTGGCTAGGTTAAACGAAGCACCCAGTACTATAAAATGTATACAGTCACAAGGTAAAAAAAAATCATTTAGTTACAATAAAATAAAAGATTCATTATTAAAACATTGTTCAGTATTAATTATAAATATACACCATTATTACTATTGTAAACTTATATATTTTGAACATGAAAAAATACTTACCTTTTTAGAGATAAATATTTCAGACATATTGTACATCATTTCTGTTTTATTTGATCGATCGAGTTTAACACTTCTGCTATAAACAACAACATCGGCGCAAGTCAAGAGGGAACTGCAACAACAAAAACTGCAATTAAATTTTAGGCAACTATCACAAATTAGTATATACTGGTAGTTGCCCGAGGACATCTAGAAGCATCAGTCCTCCCCACCAAGTCATTTGAGATAAATGGACTATTTTTAAATGAAGAAGAAACTCAAAAACTTTTAATCACTTTACAAAATAAATATAAACTATATCAAAGCCCACGAAAGAATACCGTTGAGGGACGGGCTTGTGTACACCGAGACCTTGAACCTTAGTGCGACGTTGTCACGTTCTTCTTATCACGCTTGTAACTGAACGCGGCTGATTCAACGCATTTATAATTCTTTAAACTGTGCGATCAAGCCTCGAGCGGTAAATACCAGGAGTGTTCGAGACTAGTAGATATGGCAACGCTGTGAGCCCATCCTATTGGCCGCCACGTAACGGTATTCTATAGTGGGCTTTGATATAGTTATAAGCCTACTTATGAAAAATTGTAAACTTTACTTGGTATGAAAATTGATAGAATACTCTCCTGGTCAGTGCATAAAGATTATGTTAAGAAGTTGTCAAGAGTAATTTGGGTATTACCTAATAAATAACTTTTAGAGTCAAGTATCTTTTGAATATTTAAAAATTACATACTTTGCTTTCTTTGAAAGTATTATAAGATCTGGACATCTTATCTGGGGAAAGGGAATAGAAATACACAAAATTTGTATTCTTCAGAAAAAACATTTAACTCAATATTAACTCAAATAAATTACCATAAATTGAAATTTTTAAAACCCCCAAACGCCTGAACAGATTTTCTTATATCATAG
Organism: Philaenus spumarius; assembly: GCA_018207615.1. Taxonomy (NCBI): domain Eukaryota; kingdom Metazoa; phylum Arthropoda; class Insecta; order Hemiptera; family Aphrophoridae; genus Philaenus; species Philaenus spumarius. Next base: position 82,220 of record JAGFPH010003670.1, read on the forward strand.
CTAAAAACACTCTCGATCAACTCATCTTACAAAAAATTAATCAAAATCGGTTCATCCGTTTGGGAACTACAATGCCACAGATAGATACAAAAGTCAAACTTATAATACTCCACTAATTAACAGTTTGATTGAACACTCCAAACAGTTTCTGTTTGTTGAAACTTGTATTTTGACTGCTATAAACTTATATACAGTATTTATTTTTGATGTTGTAAAGAATAATTTACATAATAATATGTGTCCAGTTAGAGGCCTAACTCATGATTATAATATCAGATTTGGTCACAAGCTTGAACAACCAAGACATAGATTGAACGAATTATTTAGTTTTAGGAATAAAAATTTTCAATAAACTATCTGCCACTTTTCAAAGCCTTTCAAATATTGATTTGTCTCATAGTTTTTATGGTTGGCAGAAAGAGCACACATTTTATAACTTGGATGAATATTTAATTTGGGAAATCAATATTGAGTAAGCCTTGGTAACCTGTCTTGTTAAGATTTAATAACTAAATTAAGCCTGTATAAGACAAAGTCTATTGAAATGTATGTACGTGTACTGAAGGACCAATAAATGTTCTGTTATGTTCAAATATGCTACACAAACTGTCTCATGTATTTAATTTTAAAAAAAAGTACTGTCAAACAAAAAAAGTATTTTAGTATCAAACAAACTTGAAATAATTTTAAGTGTTTATTAATTATTTGGTAAATATAATAAATACCTAGTAATATATATACGGTATTATTACAAAACAATACCATTAACTAATTCAATCATTGTCTTCTTTCCTAAAAACATAAAGAATGTGTTACTATTAATAAATAATTAACATATAAAAAGCAAATATAGAAATAGTGTAATTTCTTCTAATGTATAAAAAAAACATGCTTACAAAAAAGGAAACCATCAAACACAATCAACTATCAATAATTATTAACTATACATCATTTCCAAATATTAATTTTATATAGGCTTTATTTAATTCAGAACTGAATTATTTTGTCATGTTTTGATTTTTCTTTACAATTTTTTTTAGTGTTTTTAATAGTTAAAATGAATTTGTTTTTCTGTAACACTGAAAGTATTTACAACTAACAGTTAATTTACGAGTCTGCTTGAAATTGTATAATATTATGTCCCACTTACTGAGCTGCTTCTTGAATTACTTTTGCTAAAAGTTCTGAATCCTCTTCTAAAATAGATGATGTCCACTTGACCAGTTTTGTTGCTAAAGTATTCATCAATCTAGAAGTTCCTCTAACACTTTCTCTATCCAAACCATCATCTTTACTTTCGTTTATCTTTAAAACTATTTTGTTCAAAAGAGCCAAAGACGTGGTTAAGTCCGTAAAACCTACAGATTTCTAAGACAAATAAATTACAAATTGATAATTCTAACAATTAATCTTATTTTGAGGTTTACAAGTAATTATGGGTTTTTGTGAAAATGTAGTGCAGTTGAAGCTAGATTATTCAATACAAATCTTTTGTTTAGAGTATCATAAATAGAGTGATGCAAAATTATTTAGAGGATTTTAAATTATAAAAATTAATATTTGTTTTACTTAATGGCAGTTAATTTTTATAACTTAAAAGCTATTTTTATGTTATAACTATTTTTGAACGATTAACCGTTTAAGTGGTCGCTATTGTTCACCCAACATATTTCTGAACGTTATTACAGTATGTAAAATTCATAGCCTTCCTCAGCATCTCCAAAAGAACTTTCTGTTAAACCATAGCTGTTTGATTCTTTCAACTCAAGTATGGTGCGAGGTCATGACATCTTGTAACATCTTGATAATTTACTAAGCGTAAATTACAGTAGTGTTGGGTGGAGAAAATATTCAACATCATCAAATTAAGCTCAAATGTTACTTGTACTACTTTGCTGATATTATATGTAAAAAGTAAGCTCCAAAAACATAAAACGAAGTCACTCTACTGCACTACAACTTATTCGCATTAGACTTAAATATATTGAACATTTGGTTTCTTTTGACCAAATCTGGAATTCTATTTACTGAAGGTGCTAAGAGAAAATGAGCTTCATCTGAAATTCCAAATCAGCAGTTCCTAATAGCTTGGAAAGAAATTCCCTTCACTGATGGCAGACTTCAACCTTCATTTCGTGAATTTTAAGTGGCAATAATTTAAATATTTATACAATATCAGTCTAACAATTCAATTGAGATGAGCAAGATCTACCTTAATGTCATCTAACGTCGGGTCGTGGAATAAGCTGTATTGCTATAGAGTTATATTTCATAGTCTGAACTGAACACGGAAGACAGTATTTCTTTTGCATAATAGGATAGCAGTGGATCTAAAGTGTTTAACTAAATGTAAAACAGATTGGCAAATTGGAACTTTATAATTGCTTTCTACTAAGAAATTTTGACTAAAATTCATGTCGTGTATAACTTTAGCTGAACCTCCATTGTTTAAAACATTCTGCACTAAACACTTGATGATTACTTGACCAATGCTCCGTAGGGATTAAATGAATTATGTATCGTGGTGTGACTATGGCACCAATTAAAATTACCATATAATAATTTGCCTCACCCTACATTATTATTTTAAAGTAGGTTTTTTACCACAGTAAATAATTTCTTTTTAACTTTATTATCATCAAATTTGTTTAGATGTGTTATTTATATAGTTTAATGTTGACCATATTTTTTCTATTTCTATTGATTGCACGTACTTGAAATAAATGCAGTATTAACAATAGTAACATTTTCCAAATTAGGCTAAATACTGGAAATACATACCTCAGGTATTAAGTGAAATAATTTCTGAATAACTAATTGTTTGTCTGGAATAAATTCAATAACACTGGCTAGGGCAGATACTGATTTAACACGATCTAGAAGACAAAATGTAAATAAATATTAATCTAAAAGCTCAACTAACTTATCCAATATTATTAAATGAACATAATTATTTATTGCCAGGAATCCCTTGGACTAGGTCTCAACTTTGTGAACATTTTTACTTCAAAGGGATGTAATTGAGAAATTTTAGATAGCTCAACTGATGGACGGTTTTCAATTTTAATACAATAAACACCTTATTACATACTTCGGAACTTTATCACAGTTTTTACTGATTAATTGCTGTATTTTTAACGCTATAATTATAATTAATTATTAAGTGAACTTTTTTTTCAATTTGTTTTTTATTTGGACTTAAAAAAAAATTCAGTGTTGCATTAGGTAAGTAAATATACAAATTTTATATATACCAATTAAGATATGGTAAAAATTTCATGTATATTGAATAAGTAGTTAACTAGTTTTCGTTGTTTGAACGCTAACTGAATATAAGTCACAAATTTGGCCATTTAAGAGGTCTGGTATGAGGCACTTGGTGTCAATTATAATATTGGGGAAAGGGTCAATGCAGCCTTTAGCAGTCTCAAGCCTGCAAAACAAATTTTGCTAAGAAACGCAGAGAGGAATTTTTTAATTTAAATTTTAGGTTTACAGTATTTTGTTTATAGTTTATAATTTAATTAAAACCATATATGATGTCCGATTGAAATGGGACGGAAACAGAAATGTTTATTACATCGTTGTTCCTATGAATTTGTGAATCAGTAAAAGCGTAGCTAAAAGGATTGTAAAAGGTCGGCACAGGTCGGTTGCAGACAGATGGCTAATAAACCCTGCAGGTAAGTTTTTGCTGCCTCAAGTCAGGTTGGCACAACCTATAAAGAAAATATTGCCATAAAAGTGTCTATTTCAAAAATGTTTATCTTAAAAATAACTTCAAAGATTAATTGAAATAAAGAATTCTCAAAGTACTATAGGCTTAGTCATATACCGTTTTCAAAAAAGGTAAAGAAGGATATCATAAATTGAACTATAAGAATGTCGGTAACATTTTTCCTATAAGATGTATGTCTTTATACTTATAAAATAATACATTTCTAGAGCTGACCAATTTGTGACATAATTTATTTTAAAGATTTTCTGTTCCATCCAAGTATGACAAATTCATATTAAACAATAAAATACAAATAGTGAAAAATATTTTTGTAAGTTATGAGTCATAAACCACTTAAATTAACATGTATATAATGTACAAATAAAAAACAAATTTGATATCACCAAAAAATGTCTAGTATTCCATTATTAAAAAATATGTTTTACTTTGATATTATGTTCTTTATAATACCGTGAAGGTTTATAAAGTTTATTCGCTTTGATAACAGATAATCTATATAATAAAAATGAATTGCTGTTTCTTTGAAATCGCATCTATTGAGAACGGCTGGACCAATTTGGCAATTTTTTGTTTTAAAATGTTCGTAATAGTTCAAACTAGGTTTTTATATAAAGAAAAATTTGAAAAGTTTCCCAAAAAAGTTTCAAATTTGGAAAAAACTAAACAGCCTCTTTTGTATGGACTCAAGACCATAGCGCACAAAAACAGCTGTTCGTATAGAATGCTTAGTAACACATGTTTGTTTACATTCATTACCATAGCAACTTTAGCAAATTTATAATCAGTTTATTATTCTTCAAAACCAATAGCTTTTTAAATTAGATTGACAAATTAAAAGCAAACACAAACAAAAATCAATAAAACATGCTTAGACCTACTATATTATAATTCAATTTAAACATCGGTTTTGTAAGATCTCCAACTTCCCAAAGTATAAAATAATATAGAATAGGACCATAAGTCAATTTTAGAAAGAGAGCATTTTTATTTTTGAATTTAACTTAATTTATATTACAAATGTTTTTTAGAAAGAGAGCTTAATAATTAGAAGCATTTTAACGTAAAGGAAATAAATATAAAAGGGCAGACAATTTTAAAGTACATTTCAGTAGAATAAAAATAAAAGGCAGACAATTTTTAAAATCAATTATTTTAAATTTAAAAGTAGGGTTTGAGAAAATGGACAGTCTATGTACTAACGCCAAGACGCGGAAATTATACGAGTTTCAAGACGCAGTTAGAAAAGCAGCGTCCACCAGTCTAGACGAGATAAGAAGTGAACACCTGCAAGCCAATTCCTGGAGAAGTGGTATAAGTGCGATTTCACACGCAAGATCCACAGGGATTGCTTTGGTAAGCAACCAACGTATCTGACGAAATTTAACATCTGTGTGTCATCAGATGTTTTCTGATTGGTGGAGAGGAAAGAGACGCCGGCCGAATGTAGCGTGGGAGAAGGACGCTAAGGACACTTATCAACGAGAAACCAAGCAGTGAACGTCGCTTGAAGTGTTGCGCGTTATGCGTTGTGCATTAACAGTTTAATCATGTAACATTTATTATTGCTAATCTGCAAGTACAAAGTAGTATCTCATCGTCAAATGGTGTATAGTGTGATCGCTTAAATTAATGTGACAGTAAATCGGACACGATAATGAACTAGGCTACGAAAGTTTTTTGCGCGTGCGAGTGGGGTTTTCTTTTTTAAAATTAATAAGTTTGTGGTCTGCTTTTCGTAAGTACAGTGCACTTAAAATTCTTTTTTTTTTTATAAATCACCAACTCTCTTTAAATTTATAATCTATAATTTGTATGTATTTGAATTTATTTTTCTTTGTTGTATATTTTATGATATTAATAAATGTCAAAGGTAATTTCTAAATCGTCTACTTTGTTTGGCCTAATCTGATCCTCTTCACCATATATCAATCAGGTCATCGAATTCACTACCCGAGATAGAATAAAACTAAAAGTAGAGTTTTGCAATCCAACTGCATTAAATGAAAATCAAGTTTATATAATTTGTTATTTTTTATTTGTAAGCAGAGCATCTTACAAAATTGGCGCAGCCAACTTTGGGGCTCGTCATATAGAATCTAATCTTACAGTTGTTACATATTATTATAAATAAAACAACAGTTATGGATCAAAAACTGAACATAATTTTAGGTTAGGCCTACAATGAACCAAAACACTTTTATTTGCAACCAATTTCTCTAATTTAGAATCGGGTTATTATTCTTCAAAAACCAAAACAGCTTTTTTAGGTTAGATTGACAAACAACACAAACAAAAATCAACGAAAAATGCTTACTGTATTATAATTCAATTCAAACATCGGTTGTTACATATCTATTTACTTACATATATGCTGTTTAAAATATTGTTTATATAAATTGTTGACATAAACACCATTTGCAATTCAATAACTTAAGTCAAAAGAATGAAATTTGATAACTACCCTTAAAATTAAATAAAGCAATAGCGAAGCATTGCCGGGTCTACTAGTAAAAGATAATAATTACCTGAAACATTACCAACATTTTCGAAACTTGATAAATTTTCTAACAAAGAACACATAACATTTGGTGGAGGTTGTTTTCTTTTTAACTGCAAACAGTAGTTATAAATAATTACCTATATTTAAAATGTATAGGTACACAATTCTGACAGGCATAATAAACAGCTAATTTTGAGCTACATACAAGTGGAGTTTCATTTAAAAGCTACTTACAATATGTAAAAACTGATGAATGAAATATAAAATATTCAATGCTGTACCAATCACGAGAGGTTGTCAGAACATTGAATACAACCATAGCCCCCACATGATTAAGGGATCTGGTACCAGGATCAGTGATGGGCCCTCCCTTTTTTGCAATCGCGTGTTAAATTATATTGCACTAATATTTTGTTACCAATAAAATTATTATAATGTAATTCAAACTGAAAATAGAGCGTATAAGATAATTATTTTATAAGTTCAATCATAAGTTTAATGATCACTTTATTTTACTTAAAATGACATAAGTGTACTTATAACTTACTAGTATTAAAATAAAAATTAAGATCAGTGTCAATAGTTCATTACTGTTTATCTGCCACTAAAAACACTGGTTACAATAACATTACTGAGTAATGATTTTACAGACTTTCTTATGACTAAAAAGATTAATCATATCAGAAAAGTCAATTGTTTTTTCCAACTCATTCTCAATCAACAGAAGTGCTAAATGGTTTAGGTGACTTTGGCCTGTTGTACTTCTCTGCCAGGTTTTGAAAGACTTCGCCAATCTACTGAAAGACCTTTCAGCCATAGACAAAGTGACTGGAATGGTACAAAAAGTGTGATTGCAGTACGCAGATTTATAAAATTAGTCTGAAGATTTTTCTCGTAGATGTAGTTTAGTAGTTTCATTGGGTCTTTTTCTAATTGGAATACTGTCCTGTGGACGCTCTGTAAAATTGTTGAATTAAGGTAAAATAAAGAAATAAAAAGTGTTCAACTAAAGCTTCACGATTAAAAGTAAAGGGTAGGGAAAATGCATAAGACATGAGTCGGTTCAATATTTTGATAAAGGCAGACAAAATTTTAAAAGTAAATTTCAGTATAAATTTAAGTAAATGTGAAAGGCAGACAAGTATTGAAGGTAATTATTATATTCAATCTATATGTGAGTTTAAAGAATAGACAGTTTATGCAATGACTTTAAGACGCGGAAAGTATACGAGTTTCGAGATGCATTTAGAAAAGTAACGTCCACACCAGTCTAGACGAGATAAGAAGCGAACACCTGCAAGCCGATTCCAGAAAAAGGTCTACGTGCATTTCCACATGCAAGATCCAGAAAGAACGCGTAGCTAGCAACCAAATAATCTGATGCAATTTTGAACATCTGTGAGTCGTCAGACGTTTCTGATTGGTGAAGAGAAAATAGACGCCAGCTGGATGTAGCGGTGGGAGAAAGAACGCTAACGGCACTTGTCAATGAGAGTCCAAGTGGTTAACATCGCTTGAAGTGTTGCGCGTTGCGCATTAATTAACAATTTAAATATGTAACATTTATTGTCAATCTACAAAGTAGTAAAGGGTGTTTTTGAGTGAGTTATTGAAGAACTGATTTGAAATTTTACGAGTATTAAAAATTATCATCGACAATGGTGTGTATTGCGATCGCTTAAATAATGTGACAGTAAATCGGACACGACAATGAACTAGGCTACGAAAGTGTTGCGCGTGCGAGTGGGGTTTTCTTTTTCTTTTTTAAAATTAATTAGTTTATGTGTCTGCCTTTTCGTAAGTATTAAATATCTATATGTACCATATATTTTTGAATTTAAATATTTATGTTACTTGTTTGACTACATTTTTGGTCGAAGTGATTTATAAGGTTGTAAATTTTTTTTTAACTCGATATAAAAAGAAACATGCAGGGCTAAAGCGGCCAATAAAAAATCAGTTGTTATGTGAACCATTATAGTTTAATTTCATTATCCTATATTGCAGCCTGTACTTGTTCAGGAACCTCACGATCCTGAGTTGTAAGTTGTAAAAAGACAACAGGTAAAGAAAACTAGTATAGGCTTAACCTAAACACAATATTTTATTTATTTTTTAACAAGTTATATTAAATTCATTTTATATTTTATTTTTATAACGCCTAACGTTATAGCTCTTCATGAGTAAAATTTCTTCAGCTAAGCTGTCTGGGTCTGCAAAGTCTGAAGGATATTTAGACACGAGATTGGTTGTTTTAACTTTCAGTTTATCATTTTCCAGATCCATGAAAGATAAAAATGGTGAAAACCGGTCACGGATTTGTTCACAATTTGCAAATCTTGTTTTCAAATAGGCCATGACAAAATCCAAAACAGGGAAACAACAGTTTTAAATTCATTTAATGCCTCAAGCTTGTTAAACGTCTTTTTAACTGTATTGGGGTTCCTGTTAGCAACAAACTTAGGTGGAATGCCAACTACCTCTGCAACTACTTTTGCTCCATTTAAGATAGTTTTCCATGAATCTCATAGGACCTGCATCTTATTAAGTAAGTCTTTTATTAGTTGTGTCTCGACATTGAGGGAGATTCCTTTCTTCTGTATTATGACGTTTTTTTCAATAAAAGTCAACATCTTGTCAAAAAATTATGACATCAAGAGACCTTCAAAAGATCCAAAGTACTTCTTGAGTCCCAAAACAGTATTTCTTATTGATGTAGTTAATGTGGGTACCTTTTATCTTCCTCTCTACAGCGCCAATACACATACGCGCGTGCGTACGCGAAATAAAAAATACCACTAACAACATTTTCACTAATCTTTCTTTGTTAATAGCTCTGTATTACATTTTAAGCTGTAAATAAATACGGTAGGCCTACTTTAATGCAAACAAATATTTTAAATATCTATTTCTAGTTTGAAGTTAGTTATATTTTTTAATAAAAATAAATAAATTGTGTCCCATGCCCTGGTGCCAGGAGTCCACCCAGCCCCACCTTTGTGGGCAATGAATACAACATTAAAAAAACACAACACAAACATTGGACGTAACATTAGATTTAATTTGTCCGACATTAGTTGTTGTTGGTATGAGGGCCAGGACTAAACTGCCGATAAGGACACACAAAAATTAAAGACAAAATTAAAATAAACTGTCTACAAAAAACACAACACAAACACATGTAACATTTGTGCCGCTATACGAAAAAAGTACGCTTTTTATAAATAGCGTGTATACTGCACGGACACACCCCCTAGAGACAAACTCAGATCAGCTGACTTGCCTCGTGAACCATTTTCCTCCATTCCTTATAGAACATTTCAGAACAAACTACCAGACCAACAGCACTTCGATGTCAATCTAGCTTCACCAAACTGCATCAAAATTAATTTCTACATTAATAATTCAGCTTTTTAATACAATAAAGCAACATGAAATAGCTAATAATACACGGGAGGTAAAGTTATAAGTAAAATCAAGTGCTGTGCGTAAAAGATCAAACGTTTCATTTAAGTTTCATGTGAACACCTAATTTACATTCCTTTGTGTTAAATTCCAGGTATTTAACTTACATTTATTACTTAGTTAAGCCTTTAAAATGACTTGAAATTACCAAGTAATTGTATTTATATAACCATTATATTAGTTACTTAAACATGCTATAAATAGATTAATTCAAATCAAAATTATAGAATTTTCAAAAGTTATAATTTAATGTTCATTGTTTGGTGTCCAAGTCACTAATAATTAACAATTAATATGGAGCGGACAAATTTCCTTTTGTCCGCTCCATTCTGTATAATGTTATGTTTCTTATTCAGTATTGTTTTCTTATGTTTCCTTACTAATTTGTCAATTATTTGGCTATTGAATCCGTTTGTTTGAGTAATATGTTTAATATGACTATATGTTTAGTTCTTCTGTGAAATCTTTATTGTCGAGTGGTATGGATAGAAGTCGATTTACAAAACTATTGTTTATTGCCACTACACCAATATACTACCTACAATTCAGTAAGCATAAGATCGTCATCACACACTGCGCAAATAACAACATACAAAAGATATTTCGTAAAAACACAAACATATCTACAGATAAAAAATCAGGCGTATATAAAAGTTGGATTGCAACGCCTGTGATTGCTTCTACATCGGACAAACAGGCAGAACATGCATGGAGCGCTATAAAAAACTTTTGTCCAAAAACAATTTATATGCCAATAGATCGAACTCTGTGCAACATTTAATTGACAGCAATCACTCATACACTGATTTCGAAACAAACATGACACCACTCCACATTAAAAAAAAGGGGCAATTGATGAATGCAACTGAAGAATTTGAAATTTACAAGGCATTCAAACAGTCACCTGACAACATACTCAATGAAAAATTATCTTTCCAGTCTAACTTATTATACGAAACAGCTCTGAGATACAATAGACTGAAAATGCCATCCAAGTAGTCTCAACCTTAGACCCACCGCAACAATCGGTAGTCTGCGGACCATACAGCAGTGCGCGCATAAAACATTATGTTGGTAATTAAGTGAACATGTGCGTGTGTATTTTGTGTGTGTGTAATATTCTATATGTTTTAATGTTTTGACGACCTGTAAAGAGATAAAACTGAAGATGGAGTCCTGACTTAAGGATAAGACAAGGGAAGTCACATGACAGAACAAATAAGGTAATTTATTACTGCATATTAATTGTTAATCATTGGTGACTTGGACACCAAACAATGACCATTAAATTAGAAGTTAGTCAAGCATCTATGGTGTATAAACTAAGAAATATTAAAACTAAAGTAATGACTACGAACTTACACATCAAATTTAACAAGAGATGTTTAAATATGAAAATTATACCCACATAAGCCACATTTGTATAAAAAATGAATCAACATCCGCAGCCAAAGCTAAACAAATTGCGGAATTATCTTGGATAAAGGAAGAAGAAAAACCTTTGTACTCTAAGAAGATAAGATTAAATGGGGAATTATATAAAACACATTTATTAATTTTGAACTCAATACACCCAACTTGCTTCGACAACGTCATGAAATACTTAAACAATCACGTAGCAATCATATAGAAGCAAACCATACATAAACACAATAGGAAATTCCAATATTTGTATAACAAACAACAAACTGAAATTATTTTTAATAAAGACTTATCTGGAGGGAACAATGATACAAGAAAGCTTGAATGACCTTAGAAAACTGGCTATCAATTATGAATATGTCTTTTTAAATATGGCTTTTTAAATTGCTTGCTCATATGATATAAAAAAAGAAGGAATTTCTATAACTAAAAGCACTTCCAGGACCAAATTTTCATAAAATGTATTTTAAATAAATAAAAAAAATATGTAAATAAAAATATATTTCATTATTTGGTTTATAAGGTAGTCAGTTGTTCTTTGTAAATGTTTGCCTTAGATTTTGTTGCTTGTGTCTGCTATTTACAGCTTTCTATGAATTATTTTAAATGAGGCTAAATATCATTTTATCTTTTATAAAGAGTAGAGCTTTCTCAAATTCCAACAGGTGAATCCTGAATTTGTAGTTTGGCTATTTAGAAGAGATCCATAAAAAATAGTGACAAATCAAAAAATATTTTGGGACCTTTAAAAATATTAAAGAGATGTTTTTCTTGTAAAATAGTTTAGTATTTGAAAAATATTTTGTGTAATAATGTAGCTGTTTTGCATATAGGGACGTAAATAATAAATTACAAATACACATGTGTTGCAATTGTAATTGAACATATATAGTCTTTAACTATCCAATAATAAAGACTATATCAGAACGCAGAACTCTAATGGGAATATTTTTAATTACTTTTTTTTAAATTGACTTTTCTAATAATAATTTTTTCAAGCTTAATAAAGTACGGGTATCTCCAACATAAATCTATTTGAATGCTTATGTTTAAGTATTTATCTAGTAACAGAATTAGAAACAAAAAACAAATCTTCTTGCTCCATTAGTAGAAAAACGTTATTTTGATTAGTATTACCTGAACAGTGCAACTTTCCTCTGCATACATTGAGTTATTTTGTATTATTCGAACAACAATGTATCGCTCAGTTAACATAAGATTTTGCAGAAAACCATTTGTACTTGAACCTAAGAGGATACCTGTAAAATAAAATGATTGCTTATACCAGCTAACACTGAACTAGTGAAAATTATCAATAATCAATACAAATATAAACAAACGGTACGAGGAACTGGCACTTACTTTCTCACAAACATATTTAAATTAATTAACAGATGGAACAGAAGTTCTCTTTAACTTTATATTTGTAGGAGGGGTAGGAGAGGTAATATTAAAGTAGGAGTAACTAATAAATATTATTATTATTAGCTAGAGAGAAAACTATTTGATTAATTTCAAACAGATTTGCACCAAACACGTCAATTAGGCCTGTATAGTTGCACGAAAAAAGGTTTTGAAACATTTTGAAAAACAACCCCCTTTTTGGCCAAAAAAATCTCAAAAATCGGTTATTATTATTAGCTAAACGAGAATTTTTAGAAAGATGCGGGTTTTTGCATATGGCAGGGTACCTTAAGAGCTACAAATAGCAAATTTTTTTCAAAATCGTTAGAGCCGTTTTTTTATAAAAAAATAATAACTGTTTTTTGGGTTTTTTTTTGGTCAAAAAGGGGGTTGTTTTACAAAAATTTTTAAAACTTTTTTCGTGCATCTATACAGGCCTAATTGACATGTTTGGTGCAAATTTGTTCGAAATCGATCGAATAGTTTTCCCTCTAGCTTTGTATACATACAGACATACAAATAGACATTTTGTAAAAACCACTTTTTTGGACTCTGGGGGGGGGGTCCCAAAACGGATATTTCCACAAAAATCTCAACATCGATTTTCTTTTAGATCACTATACTTTCTCTATACTATAGTATAGTGAGAAAGTAAAAAAAGGAAAGTATTTTTAACTATCAATAATATTTAGCACACTTTTCAACATACCTCAAACCTGAAATTTACAATCTAGGTAGGTTTTGTACCACAAATAATGTAAAAATACCAAAATTCTATTTTTAATTAATGGCATTATCTATCAAAATTTTATCTCTGTAACTGCTTGAAAACAGTTTTTCTAATAATGGTTTATAATTCTCTTTCACTATCATTGTCGTAAAAAGTTTGAATATCCAACTTGCATTAAAATTCTTGAACTTAGCAAGCGGAGCTGCTGAGAAATGATGGTAGCGACCTCCTCAAATACTTGCAAGAATTATACAGTATAATCACATACATTCGTATTTATTGTAAAAGTTTGAAACTAGGACTACAATATGAGCTCCCAAGAAAAGAACAGTAAAAACATCAACTATATCAATCTGTAAAAAATTCCAGTTTAAAATTGTGTACATCCTATCATTGATGGCAAGGAAAAATTCCAACACTGTCAAGATCCCAGTTTTAAAATTTGTATCTACAGCATGGATATTTGGCTAGTAATATTTACAAGATGCACCTAATTTCTATACCAGGTGTCTTAAAAGTCCCCCCCCCTGGGCTTTTTACTATTAGTAGTCGACAAACATGCACAGTTATGAATAACAAAGCAAGGTTGTATCAACCAAGTCCAGTACCTGGGAGTTCCAGAGGGCTTAGCTTTACTGTTTTTATACTAATTACTATGTTTTATAACTTAGATTGAGTGATCTACTGGATTAAACCCTTGTAAAAAATAACAGATGTATCATCTTTAACATTTCAATGTTATTTAAATGGGGGAAAATTTTAACTTTGATTGGCCATTGTGTTGGAAAGAGTCAACATACAGACTTGCGCTTTGCACCAATCTTCTTCTTTTATCAAAGCCTTTAAAATGAGATGTCACTCAATAGGGGTTCTCATTCAAAAATTTTGATTTAACCCCAAAATACCCCATTTTTGGGGGAGAGGTTGAAATTTATGATACACCGAAACACTCCATTTTTGTTTTTGTTAACAATCTCAAAAGCAAATCTGTCTATTTCCATTAATAAAAAAAAAAATAACTTATGGGCACTTAACACCTCATTCGCATTTACTAAGTAAATATAATTTTAATTAAGAATAATGTATATCAAACTAAAGATATATATTATTTACTTGACTGTTAAAAAACAAGTAAATTAAACTGTAAAATTGGTTTAATTTAATTATACTTACCAAGAGTATTTTCTTTAATATTTTTTTCATAAAACTTGTACATAAAATCTTTAATGATCTCTGTGTTGCTGAAATTACTTGATATATTAAACAGTGTAGCTCCAATAGTGCCTTGTTTGGGTGAAATAAAGCAATTCCTTAAAGGAGCAATTTTCTTAACTTGCAAAATTAAACTTGCTTCGACTTGAGAATCATGCCCTAAGCATAAACAATAGTATGATAAATATATTTAAAAATGTGTTTGAAATTGGTTGGCAAAGGTTATACAAATTTTGAAAAATTCACAAAGGAAGACTCTGTGAAAAAAACCAAGTTGTGAAGGATATAATTATGGTTAAGGAATAGTGATATACTAACCATGCCCCCCAACAAGCCGACTATAGTTTGGCCTTATGTTAGATGGTGAAATCTTTAGATGTGACTTAGGCTGCGTTTGTATTGGAGGCACACGTGTGCAAGTAGAATGTGACACACTTGGCCAAGCTTGCCAGTAGAAACAATATGTTTAAAAGAATGTGATTTAAGAAGTAGAATGTGGCAACTTGTCAAAGATGGATATACTATTTGCCACTAGTAAGCGCACACTTGGCATCCGCGATCGGGAAACAAATAAATTTGTTTTTACTAACAAGCGTGACTCTAGTTAGCTGCGGACAGGCAACCGGAAATAATCTTTACCTTCTGTATTCTTGTTAAAAGATTTATTAAATATGGAGTTAACGGAAGCAGTTTGTGAAAGAAGATGGGATGCAGTTCGTTCGGTTCCTATTTGGAATGCATCTTTGAAGGAACCAGCAACAGAGATTCTGTGAAGTTGTTCTATAGGTTAAAATTAAGTATATAATATATTTTTGGTAAAAAGGTTTTGTTTTCCAGCAAAATATCCTCATCGTCTGACATCTCCATTTTGACTGAACTGAACTAGAAGCAATCACTTGAGCTTGCTTGCTTGTAGTGTAACCACACTATAGAAATGGCCAACTTGGCCAAGCATGCGCAACAATTTTACTTACGCACGCTTCCCTCCAATGTAAACGCAGCCTTAAACATTTCACTTGCACAGTTAAGAAACAACAATATTACACTTAAAGCTAAACAGTTTGTGTTTTATAGTTTTGAGAAATAAGTATAACAGACATTCTATGAACCTTATTTAAAGAAGTAAGTCAAAATCTGGAAATCAAGATTTTCCGGATTAAGATCAAGACTTAACCTGTAGAGCTTCCCAAACAAATGAATTTTTGTACAGCATTATAAATAGTTTGTGTTCAATTGTCTATTACTCGTGAACTGTGGCCAGTATAAGGATGAATAATAATTAATCATTCACATAAACTTTTCTGTTTGAATAAATAGTATCTGTCACACAAAACATTTATGCTTTTTGATGCAGTTTTCATAAGATTAGAGAAATGGAATTAAAACTTACCTGTTACTATGAATGTATAAAATAAATCTTCTTTCAACATATAAGGTTTTACTATCAGTATATTTGATGGAACTTCCTTTTCTTTAATAATGTCTGTAGGAAGAACAGGCCCAAAGTTCTCTCTATATGTCCAACTGTACTGAGTACTATTTTTGTCAGATTCATTTTCTAATGACGCTTTTATATAAATCATCTTTCCTAAATTTAAAATTTTGCCACTTCTACAGTTCCTCAAACACCTAAACAAAAATTTTAAATATAATTTACTATCTGAAAATTCATCTAGATACCACAGATACAAATATTTTACACAGATGTCTAAATAGAATAATAAATGTTTAACACGTTTCAATAACAAGCTACTATAGTCTTGCAGTGTTAAACGCACACTTCATCAGAAGTAAATGTCAATCTCCCCTCGTCCTTACCTTTTAACTTGGCAACTGTTTTCATTTGTAGAAAACTATTGCGATGGGCATAGTGTTAAATATTAGATTACAGATTTTTCCGTTAACAATACTTATCAAAAGCCTTCCTAACTTTTTCAATTGTTGACAATTAATAAAATAATTGAATGGAAACAGACAAGATTTAAAATGGCATACATGTTTTTCAAGTGAGTAACTTCATATGACAACTTTTTAGACAGTCATAAGAATATTTTGTTGCAAAATTGTCTGCAGAAGACTGCATTTCTTCTAAGCTTATATCAAGAAACTGGCACAAGAATGAAAACATTTTACTAAAATTTGTAATTCTATAATTTTTTATGTATGCATTAGAAAAGTAATAGATATTCCGAAAACTATTGGCTTTATTTGTCAGGGATCGTCAGAATATAAAGTGTATTTAGTTTTGTTGAGCTAACTTAAGTTTAGAAATAACATTTATTAATTTATACTCTTCTTATTGTTGCGATAGATTTTCAACAAATAAAAAAGACGATGAAATTTAGTTGCTAACTACAGTAAAACCAGGGGTTAACCAAACTAAAGGGGGGGAAACAGTTTCGGATAAAAATTGTTTGGACTAAGCCATCTAACACTAGAGTTTTGAAAGGTTTTGAATTGTAAACGAATTGAAAAATCTGTTTGTAGGCTATAATTATGTTTTTTATTTAAGTTAAAATTACATTTTTATGATTACTCATTCAAAAAACTCAGTAATTTTTTATTGTTTCTTGCATCCCTCCAAACATGTATGTCATGGTCTTAAGGCCTTCGCACAACTAACATAGCTTCCGTCTGCAGACGCATGCTATGCCCGCGATACGTGCAATTCACACTGGCAGGTTATGTAACTTAATCAAAACAAACAAGTCAATTTGTGGCACCTGGAGAGGAAGAAAGAAAGGTGAGTGCGCATGCATCAGTAGAAACAAAGCGGCTATGTTTACAAAAAATCGCTTACCAGGCTTGCGATATATAGCGGACATAGCATGCATCGGCATATCGAAGTGAATTGTTTCTTAGGAGGGGTGAGAGATTTAGCAATGTTGCTATAGTGGGACACCCCCTCTACCGACTTTGATGGGGCCATCAGGAGATTACATTTTTTCACATTTTCAACCCATGTTTTGTGTGTAAAACATTAAAAATAAAGTTTCAGTTACTCTGTGCGCATAAATAAACGTATGAAAAGAAATACGTGATTTGTTTATTTCGCGGTTTGATTCTGAAGAGGGAGAAAATAAGTGGCTTAACATCAAAGGAAAGGGATACTTCTAACATTTCTCGAATTCTGGGAAAACTGAATTCATAGTTTGACATTGACAATTTTTTTTTACAGACGCTACTTAATTTCTAATTAAGTTGTAAAAAAAGTTCTAATTTTGATTAAAATAACAAATTTAATATTGTACATACAAAAGGGCTATTATTTTTGGCTTTCAGATTTTCACAGGCGTTTCGGATAACCCGGGTTTCAGTTGACCCGAATTCGGTTAACCGGAGTTTTACTGTAGTTTATAAACTTTTATGATTTTTATTCTAAACTTAAAAGAACAGTTCTAGTGTAACAGTAAGTTTGGAGTTTTCAGGTAGGAGGAGTATTTAAACATGCCAAAAATATAGTGCTTCAAAAATTATTAAAAAATTGTTTGACCTGAAAAGGGCAAGACAGACAGGTTTTCAATTTAGTTCAAAATACAAATAAATTAGTTTAAAGACTTCACATATAATTATTTAACTAGGTACTTACCTGACTTGTTTACAGCAAACAAGAAACATATTGTTAATAAAATTAATAAAGGATCAATTAACAGAGAATTTTTTTAGATGACAAAAACTTCAACTATTACATTTTACTTTGCTTTTCAACGTATAATTATAAAAAAAAATAAACAGTTCTTACTTCACAGAAATTCCTCTCTTCATTTCACCTTCAAATAAAATATTTTGAGTTTCAATAACCGGTTCTACATCAGAATTACCACTCCATACTTTCAGGTTAAAAGTGTATGTTTTACCAACTTTAAATGGACCATTTACTATAAATACATCTTCTGGAATAAATAAATATTTCAATTAAATTACATATTATTATCTTTTATCTAACACTATTAAATTTTTTTTTAAATTAATATCAGTGCACTATAAATAAATAGCTTATATTCTTTCATTTTTTTGAAAAAATTGTGATTTTAAAGACTTTTTATCAAGAAGAAAAGATATATCTCAGAATACATTTTGAACACTCTTTCATATAGGGAAATCTTTTTAAATATGTGAATTAATATTTATTTATATCAATATTTTTTACAATATATTTTACAACTTAATGGCAGATATGTTTTTGAAAACTTTATATCTTACAATAAAGGCGAACTAATCATTACAAATTGATAGCAGCTTTATAGATTACATGAAAAATCTCATGATTTATTGTTGATAAAATTAGTGTTTTTCAGTGTAAAATTTCAGAAATTATTCAGATTTTTTTTCTGCATCCCCCAAAGCAGAATGTGTTTTATCTTTCTGCAATGGTTGATGCTAAGACGAAAAACTTTCTGCAAGTGCGGGCGTTTTAGTAATAAATTAATCAGGTTTTACAGGTGAATAAGTAAGTAATTCACACATGATCAATTCTTTGTGTTTATTAAACTAAGTAATTATTTGAATTTATATAAAATACTTTATAAAATTATAGATATGCCTTAAAACTTCTCTAATCTTTAATTTTACTTTACATTTTCTTATATTTTGAAATATTGCAAGGATTCATTCAAATCTTCCCAGATTTTCCTTACATCTTTGGATGTTACTGCTTGGGACATTAATTTATTTTTTAAGACTGATTTGATGTGGTTGTACCCATATTTCTAAAATAGGGAAAGTTTCAAAAAATTTCTGTTTTCTTTATACCCAGCAAGAGGTCCTTCTTAGTCATTATGTAAACCAACATATCAGTAGTGAAAATCTCTTCATATGAAAAATTGATGGCAGCAGGGCGTTTAATAATTACATTGGTAATATCAGACCCTCAGCTTTCACAAATAGCTTCTGACACTGAGGTACTTATCAAAAAATAGGAGTTATAGAACTATTTTACCCATCGTCAGTCTCCTTGTTCGTTGATGAAGTACTTTGTCCTTGTTCGTTGATGAAGTACTTGGCCTAGAATCGCCGATTAGGCCCTACCTCGATCACAACTTCACCAATTTCTTCTGTCTTCTATTTCCTACGGACCCGTCGTTAAAATTTTTTTTTAACATCTGTGCTGGTGGCAAATTTGAACTTAACTGCATCACCCGGATGCTGTTTCAAATAACGAGTTTAAAGATATTTAAAAATAATTTTTCTGAGCAAACTGTGCAAACAACACGCTATCCAGAGGCAGCCTGTTCTCAATGTCTTCAAGTCACGCTTCACGCATCAATAGCAATCCACATCTTGATGGGCTAGTCGTTTATTCGGCTAGTCCCTTATGTAGTCGATTAGTTGGTTGCTTTGGGACTAGTCGATTAAAAACCGTAGGCATAAAGATAGTCAGAGAACGTCATTTGAAATGGACCGACTAGAGAAACAAATCGACTAGTGTACAAATGATAAGTATTTACAGCTAGTACAGAGATGATAAAATTGTATTGCTTGTACTAGTCATAAAGATCGAGTTAAAATTTTCGTTTATAATAGGGATGGGTCGATACCAAATTTTTCAATTCCTGATTCCCGATACCTATCAACAAAAAAAAAAAACCAGTAATTCAACTAATTAGTTGTAATAAATACAATCTCAGCATATTTCCATGAAAAAAAACGATGCCTGAATACAATTTGTGCCAACTTTATGAACTACCATTGTTGAAATATTATTTAAAATAAGACAAATAATGTCCGCAAAATAATACGATGTCTGAATACTGTATTATTAGCACTAATTTTATAAAACATCGGCATTAAAACACAATTTAATATACAATAGTGTATGTCCGTGAAAAACCTACTCCCAAGATCAATAATTTGATCTTGTTTCTATGAGATACCGGCCTTAAAAATTACAACGGTTAAGGTCCGTGAAAATTTTATTTAGTCAATACTTGTAAAATTCGGAAAAGTGTTATTCTTTACAGTACACTTTTAAATCTGAACAAGCAAAATGCTTAATACAAATTTGTGCGCGATATCTCATCTATTCCTGGATTACATGAGTTTTTGTAAAAAAACAAAATGGTGGATTGCGACTAAACTAAGCCAAATTCGAAAAAATGTTACTGAACATTTTGTATTTATTTCAATGAATACAATCCAATCCTGTATAGCCCGCTACGGTTTTTAGGAACACCCTGTATGGATTGCAAAAGTTTAATGAATAACTTGTTGTATGTATGGAGGTATGTATGAGACTATACAAAAGGAGGTATATATTGAAAATTAGATTTTTGTAAATTTTAAATTAAGGGGTTGTCTTTTTATGTTGGAGGTGTTGCGTTGGTTTTAGGTTGAATCAAGTAGGCCTAGACACATACCAACGTGACATCGCAAGGCTGCAATCTTCAACGACACATGTATGTTAAGGAAAAATTAAGAAGTGTCCAAGTCAGATGTACATTGTTTTTCATGACAAAAATTTTCTTAATTATTAAAACATTTTTAACACTTATTCACAGTAGTTCGAGAGACACATGAGCCTTCTGGCCACCACTGCCTGTATGTATCATTATGATAGTAATTAATTAACAATATTCAATGGATCTGACAAAATAAAGGAGTTAGTTATAAAGCAGCAAAGACTATAGAGAAAGGATGGCAACCAAACACTTTGATGAAGCAGGATTATGTGGAAGTAGGAACAATCTGTCTGACTATATTTCAATATCTGTTTGCCATAGGCAAAATGGGTACTGTTTGATGTATGGGTTGCACATGATCAGAGTATTGCATTCAGTATTAAGCCTCGGCTATGATACGAGCGGTGAGCGTTAGGCGGCGGGCGGCAGGCGGCAGTAGCAGGTGAAAGCGGCGTACGAAAATTATCTAACTGATGAAGTTTCCTTGTTAAACACGGTTGGCTGGCTACGATACAAGCGGCGGATGTGCGTTGGCTAACGCTCGCCGCTCAGGATCATATCAGTTAGATCATTTTTCGACTGCCGCCCGACGCTCATGGGTTTCTTTACTTTCAACAAACATATGACATTGGTTAAAAAGACAAAATTAAGTATTTTTGATAGGTATACGATTATATAAACATGTGTACTAAAATGCTCAGTTCCCTTTCTCGCACTAAATAGCTTGTACAATTTTAACGCTATATCATTTCATGTTTAAAAGAAGATTTTTTTGCTAAAAACACAAAATGGTGTACAGATATAAAACTAACCCTTTTAGTAAAGCTAACAAAAATAGTTGTATGTGGGGAATGGAATAAGTTCTTAATGTTTTGTTAACAACCTGTATATACAGTGATGGTTCATTAAACATCTTAACAACGTAATATAGTTACACAACAAACAAAATTACCTCTAGTTGTGAAAGTTTGGCAGAAAGTTTCAAAACTTGTACAGCTCCAGCTAAAAAATAGATTTTGTTTAGTATCATTTTGTTGGTTTGGATCATATGTCCGAGAAGCATTCAACACAAGTGGTTTATTGAAGAGGGCTGTACGTGTAAATCCACCTTCTATCATTACAATCAAAGGTAATAATTTCACTTCAAAGTAACACTAAAACATAAGCAGAATTTTCTAAGTAAGAGGTCAAAAAGAAATGATCGATACATGATTCAGAGTTTAAAGATCTTACCAAATGTCTTAATCTACTTTCCTGCAAGTAGATAGTGCTCAAAACATTATTTCCCAAATTAAACTCTAAATTATATGATTGAATAAAACATAAATTTAAATATACTTAAAAATCATTTCAAATGTCTTAGTGATAGAATAAACAAAACACTTCTTGTGCAAATATTCCATTTTGTATCCCCCTCGTCTGCCAATATCTGTGAACTTGTGACAGAAACCTCAACTCAATACCAAAAATGTAATATATATTTTAATATTACTTGATTTAAAATACGGTACTTTAAAATAATCATAAATGGATTCAATCCATTTATTTTTTTCTTGAGAAATTGTTGTTCTAAACCAAAATGAAATCATGATTGGGAGGAGTCTTTGTTATTCAGTTAGGACAACATGAACACGTTTAATAATCCTTTTAAATTTCAGTTTGATTGTTTAAAAGATTTGAAAGACTGAAAACAGTTGGACTTTCAAAATGATAGTTGATGACATTCATTTTTGTAATATGTTTATAGGTAGGCACTGGAACTTAGAGCTATGTCCTTATAAGTTAAAAAATACTTTAAGTAAAATGTATTTATTTCTTTGCCAGTATTATCACACAATCTTTTTTATAAAAGTAAGTTCTACTCACATTAGCAAAGTTAAGTAACTCTCGATTTTGGAACGAATTGGCAGCAACGAGCAATTGCACTTTATATAATCCAGTTTTCAAAGTGAAAGGTTTTATTATGTATTTATAAATATTATTTCCTTTAAAAGACACCAATGGATCACTGTTGATACTATCATGGTTCAGTTCCACTAGAAAAATATACATTTATGCTACTAAATAACATTTAGAGAATATTGTCTAATATACTACTTACTTTACAATTGTTAGTTTGGACATTAAACATCATTAATGTATAAACAAAAATAAACAATTTCTGTATATTGTTAAGGCAAAGTGTCTTAAGAAACAATTGTTGAAAAATATGAACAATCAATCATTAGAAACTAACTTTAATATAATACTTCTTATTATATTAAACAACCTGAAATTCAGTATAGTTCATATTAGTTTGCCTTGAATCTTGCAAAATATCAATACAATGTCATTAAAAATTCAAATTTGTTAATATTATGATATTTTTATTTGCCCCACCGCACCCAACAATCAACTTTAAATATTTACTTGATGACTTTCTAAGGGATAATTGAAGTAATTAAATAAAAATCTATAAAATTGGGTTTTATATAAAAATGTTTTGTTGCAAACATAAATTTATAGAAGTCTATAATTATTTTTTGTTATCCAGTTCTCTACTACTGAATTGCTAAAACATGGTAGGCCTAAATCACATATTGTTTGTTGTATTATAAACATGTAATATAATAAAAACAGTTATAACTTCTTTTAATAACCTTAGTGTCTCATTTAACAATGCCAAGTCTTCGTGGAGTTTTAAAATCATTAATAATTGGAAGATGTGGGAGTGATCCATTTTCTACTTTCTGAAGGTGAACACATGGCTAAAATTTACTCTCAAATGACAATACAATACATAAAAGCTGAAAGATCTGCAGAAATGTAAGTGGTTAGAACAGTTTAAAAGTGGTTGAACTTCAGTGCCTAACAAGCGGTGAAATAGCAACCACTTTTGGGGCCCAGGGCAGAGTTCTTCCTGAGGCCCTCTTACATATTTTTACACATACTAAACTTACTTGAAGAAAGTCAACCTCATCACTTTGCTTAGAAAATTGAATTTCTATGTGTTTTCCAATGATCTACTTATGTCTTTCTCTTCCTATTTGTTTCTTAGGAATCAATATGTAACGTATTCTGGTTTTAAATTGCATAGATTTATAATGGGGTTTGGTGTCCTCAGGACAGTAACTTGGGACCTTTATTGTTTAATATCTTCATTAACTCTTTCGGGACTAGCATCGCGTTTGCGCGACTGGAGTAAACTATCCGCACAGACTACGGTCATGGTATACACGTTTTAGAATTTTAACGTTTGCGTACTATCATTGCGTTAACGCAACTAATACAATTCTTTTACTGGTATGTGCTACAAAAATGAACTATTTCCACTATTGATAGGAGGTAGCTAACAGCAGAAAATAGAGAAAATAAAATCATGTTGCCAGTCCGCATTTACTAGGTTTTGTCGAAGCCTATTTTGAAAAATGAATTAGGAATTATATGCTTTATCTAAAAGTGAAATTTGATTATAACAAATTATAGAGAATAGATCATAGAATTGGACTGAAAATGTTAAAATAATCTTATTTTATAAACATATTTCACTTTGTTTCACTAAATTACAAAGAGGAAAACAATCTCGCCTGCGCTAGGCATACAAAGCCAGACGCATTGTCCCATGCTTGAAATAACCTAGTCTGAGTGTGAATTAGGATTTAGAGTATGTTAGTCCCGAAAGATAATGATATAAGTTCGTGATTCGATAATTGTGAATATTTAATGTATACCGACAATTTGAAATTTAAAAAAAATATCAACACTTGTTATGATTGTAAAATTTTGCAAGAAAATTTAGACAGATTGTTTATTTGGTGCGACAATAATAAACTTCATTTAAATATTAAAAAAATGTTGCGTCATGTATAGAGTGTTACAGCCTTTAATTAATAATTATAACATTGAATAGGGTTACTAAGTTCAAGGATTTGGGGGTTCTTATGCACAAGATTTACCTTTTAGTTGCCATGTTGTTATTGAGAGCTTTTTGCATCTTGGGTTTTTTTTTTTTTTTTTGTGATTGGAAAGGGATTTTACTAATGTTGACATTCTTTGTTTGTAAAAATAGTTTGTTGTAGTAAATTTATTCTACTCTAAACAGTGCAGTTTCTTGCAGCTGAGCGCTTTGACATTGCCTCATTTAAAACCATTTTATAAATCTATCTTTTGTCATTGTGGGGATAAAAAAACTTAATATTCTTTATAAAATTGTGCATCCGGCTTGTGATTCATTTTTAATCATTCATTTTTTATTGTGTAAGGAAAAATTAAACTTGGTACTTCAATAATATCAACTAAATAACTTACATAACAAATGAACAAGATTTAAAAAATGTAAAACTGAAAACGGATTCATATTGAGACTGTGGCTAAAATGAAACTTTGCAAATAATTTTATGATACAAAATGAACGAATTAAATGGTTTCAGATTTAACATTGCTCTTACGGGATGAAAATTAAAGATGGCTGCCACTACAGCAGACCCTTAAGTATATTAAACTGGTGAAAATCCTATGGTTACATGCAAGTCAAATTTAAATCAAAATAAAATATTCTACATTAAAAAAAGCTTACTATTTAATACAAAATTCACACAACTTAAGAGGTTTTTGTTTTCTATTCCCGCTTGACAAGCACGTTTCTCTTATTTTGATGCTCATGCATCAAACAATCTCGCCGCAAGCAATTAAATTCATAAATATTTCATATCATACATAAGATTTAAAAACAGAGTTAGCGAACTTTTGAATCACTGTATTTCTTTGTAATATGTACAATGTGCATTATACAGTATTCGCATACAGTGGAACCTCCCATATCCGACTCCTCCCGATATCCGACCTAGTGTCCGACCGTCCGTCTGTCTATTGTTTACTCGCGCTCTCACGGTCCGTTTCCGTTCGTGAGCCTGTACAGACTTGAAAAAGTGACTCATCGATACTATGCTTTACTTTTGGGTAAAAAACTGTCAATTTAGCCGTGGTTGTTGATGTGGAATGTCAGTTTGTGCGTTTATGTCAATATTGTTTTGTTCATGATTTTTCCCATAATCTGCGGAGTGTGAAGTTTTTTAGTTTGAGGTAACGAGTTACGTGTGTGACAATGACAACTGAAAAACGTAAACGTGTTTGTGTTTCACTTCAACAAAAACTTGATGTGTTACAACGATTGGACAGTGGTGAGTCTATTATTAAGCTAGCTTCTGAGTTGGGTGTAGGCGTGACAACTGTAAAAGACTGGAAAAAAAACCGTAAGGATCTGGAATCGTACTTAACAACAGTCGAGACCGACAATGCATTTAAAAGTAGAAAAATGTTAAAAAAAACCAAAACTAGAACTTGTCGATGAAGCGTTGTGGGTTTGGTTTTGCCAAGAAAGACGTAAGGGAACCCCATTTTCAGGCCCGAATCTCAAGGAAAAAGCCGTCAAATTGTTTGAAAAGTTGGGAGGTGCAGAAAAGTTTTGCGCTACTGAAGGTTGGCTACATAAATGGAAGTTGCGTCATGGTATACGGCATGTTAAAATTGCAGGGGGAAAACTCTCAGCTGATGATAATGCTGCTCAAGAATTTGTAGACAAATTTGAAAAGTTAATCGCAGAAGAGAATCTTGTACCCGACCAAGTGTATAATGTAGATGAAACGGGTCTAAATTACAAAATGCTTCTAAAAACCACTCTTGCTGCTAAAAATGAACCTGTGTTAGGAACAAAGCTTGCCAAAGACAGACTCACAATTGCAACTTGTAACAATGCTTCGGGAAGCCACAAAATGCCGTTATTCGTCATAGGAAAATCGAAGAAGCCAAGAGCATTTAAAAATATAAACATGGCAACACTTCCGGTATTCTACCGAAATCAATCATCTGCTTGGATGGATTCTGCTTTGTTTAAAGAGTGGTTTTTTGACGAATTCGTCCCCGCAGTAAAAAAACATTTAAAGTCTAAAAAACTACCTGCTCGTGCTGTTTTGCTCTTAGATAAAGCCCCCACTCACCCCGCTGAATGTGAACTAAAGAAAGGTCATATCAAGGCTTCTTTTTTACCGCCCCATGTCAATCCGCTGATTCAACCAATGGATCAAGGCGTTATTGAGTGGTTAAAGAGGAGATACCGGTACCGAAGAAAATACGTTGGATCACTGCTGGACAAAACAGAAGAAGGATGTAACCTTTTTGAGGCAATGAAAAGTTTAAACATCAAGGACGCTATCTACACTGTTGCCACAGCTTGGGATGAAATCAAGCAAACCACCCTTCAGAAGGCCTGGAAAAAGGTTTGGCCATCACTAAAACAAGAGGAAGCCGAAGAAGAAAATAGTGAACCGACTTTAGTAGAAGCTGAGGCAGACAACAGTGAAACATTACACAATCTACAAACGTTTCAGCATGATCTGCAGATGAAGGATGTAGAAGAGTGGTTCGTCGAAGCTGACGTTTCGGAAGATACGAATGAAGACCTCAACGTCGACCAAATTATTTCTGCTGTCCAAAACAAAGCCGTGGAAGAACAAATCGACTCGGATGACGACGAAACACCAAGTGACAACGTAGTGAGTCAATCTGTTGCCAAGGACGCCTTCGATACTGCGCTGAAGTACATCGAGCAACATCCAAATGCAACCCCGATGGATGTACTGTGGGCAAAGAAGTGGAGGGATACTTCCGCAAAGTCAAGGCTGACAAAATTGAAACAAAAATCCATCACTGAATTCTTCAAATAAAGGTATGCTTTGTGGACCTTTATCCCATTCATTTGGACTTTCACATTTTCGTATTTAATTTTACCAGAGTAAATGTTTGAAATATTTAACGTGTAGGCCTAAATATTAATTAATATTTTTGTAAGTGAAATACATTTATTTTTTTTTTACATTTCAGGAAATGTTTGAAATGTTTAATCATTACTTGTAAATGTACTGTAATTAATTTCATAACAGTAAAAGTTTGAAATGTAAAATCATTACAACTTGTAAATGATAATCAATAGTTTTACAAGTTGAATATACAATATTTACGTATTTAATTTCATGTCAGAAAATGTTTGAAATATACACAATATTTTTAAAGGTGTAATAACGTTGTATTACAGTACTGTGTGGCATTTTTTGTACCTGGGAACGGCATTTTACGCTCCTCCCGATATCCGACCTTTTGGCCGTTCCGACCACGGCCCGGTCCCGTCATGGTCGGATATGGGAGGTTCTACTGTATTTTATTAAATTTCTATCACAAAATTAAACACTCCACAAATTTCAAACTTACATCTCCAAATTTTCCATGCACAGAGAATATCTGGTTCCAGAGAGCAATCAGTACCCAATGACCCCATTATTGTCCAGCTTGAATTTGAAAAATACTGAGGAGCTTTCGTGGAATCCTCACCACTTAAAAAAAAAATATATATATTTTTTAGGAGGAAACAGTAAACAGGGGTATTCTGGTAATTTTGGTTTATACTCTCAATATGTTTAATAATTCAAAATAATATTCAAAATAAAAATGTTAATACTTATTTCTTCTAACAACAGTACAAACACTCTGTGGTTACTTTAATTAAAAACAGTATGTTAAATTTGTAGGCTATTCTAGTACAAACACTCTGTGGTTACTTAATTTAAAACAGTATGTTAAATTTGTAGGCTATTCTAACATATATATCAAATCATGGAAGGCTACTACAACTACTAATAGCCTAACTTTATTCTTGAGACTGTTAAAAATCAGTATAGAAATGCCTACAAAACCATCAAATCAACCTAAACTTATATGAATTAACCAAAACTCACAGTTAAGTGTACACATAAATTATAACAATTTGTATAAATAATAATATGTCGATAAACATTTTGATTTACGGTACCAAATCACAATTAAATTATAAAAATGAATTACCTTATAAGGTCCGTCCTGTGACT
The DNA here is from genome assembly GCA_018207615.1 of Philaenus spumarius. Lineage (NCBI taxonomy): Eukaryota > Metazoa > Arthropoda > Insecta > Hemiptera > Aphrophoridae > Philaenus > Philaenus spumarius. The sequence goes on from JAGFPH010003670.1 coordinate 110,985, forward strand.
TCAAATTGTTATCCTCTTTACTCCTTCACTTTTAATTACATGTTTCGAAGTAATACTTCA
>JAGFPH010003670.1:111144-131966 GCA_018207615.1 Philaenus spumarius
ATTAAAAGTGAAGGAGTAAAGAGAATAACAATTTGAAGTCACAGGACAGACCTTATAAGGGAATTAATTTTTATAATATTATGTTACTTAAAACTATTTAAGACTACCTTACACAAAATCACAAATAAAGTAATAATCTTTATTTAAACACTAAATCTCAGGGCATTGAATGTAAAGATAAAGGCTAATTTGAACAAAACATTTTGCGATTGTACTTATATTAGTAGGAAAATAGCAACGCCATATTGTGTATTTACATCGTTGAGATGAAAGCGGATGATGCACAATGGGGAAAAACCTCAAGAAACCGCTTAAAAATTATTTTTTTGAACTTTTTAATCAACATCTTAAGTGATTAGAACTTCAGTTTCGGATGATGAGTACAAAATTTAATGTTACAGTACTAGTATTTTGGTAAAACGTGCCAGAAAAAGATGAAAGTACCCAATGTACATGTTTTGTGCAGATCATTTGGAATGTAAAATTGTTTTGTTTTTTGTTTTGTTTTTTCAATATTAGTATTACAAGTTAGAAAAAGTTGTTAAAAGTAGGTGAAACCAGATTCTAATTGGTGTATACCAAGAATGCAGTTTTCTTAAAAGGAATTTCAGTTCAAATAACTTCACCGTTTTTGTCTCTTACTGACTTTTTGTAAATGGTGGTAAATATTCAACAAGGGAGAGTGTTTATACAACAATTAGCTGCGACTACTTGTGCCAGATATATTGGAAGAATGTCAACTTGCTGTTCTCAAAATCAGTTGATGTGGAGAGAGGAGTTGATTTCTCACTATAAGGGGGACATTGTTGACATTTGTCTGAAGGTATTTGCAGTAGTGGCTGGTGAATTTAGTGCAGCTTGGGGGTTTAAACCTACCGGGTATCTGGGGAAATTTTTTAAAATACCAAATGTAAAAATTGAACTTTTAGGCTTTTTTTTACTACGATTTGACTGTTATAGACGCAATTGGAGTATGTAAATTATAATTGAAAAATTGAGCACAAGGTCGCCTTTCGTATTAGTATACTTTAGCAGGAGGTAAACAAACAAACGGAATAATCACACTGTTTACATATCACAGATGTGAAGTAGAGCTTCGGGTGGAGTCGGGAGTTGCTGTATCTAAACTGCAGTGACAAACAATGATATTCTGGCAATTCCCTCTTCCCTCATTCCTACCCCCGTTCCCAAGTCAAGAGATTAATTCTTTGAGTTGAACCAACCAAAATATACAACACTTCTAGTGCGCTGTAACTCGCTGAAGTTGTATTTTAACAACTCCAAACTCTATGTTATAGGATTTACGAAACTAAGAACTAAATATTTGTAGTGATTAAAAGTTTATGTTATTAAAGCAAATTGCTTGGAGGTTCACTGAACCAACAGCACGAGATTCCACGGGTATTTGACAAGTCTAAGTTATATTTACATTTGTGAATTGTGTTCGGTCCCTACTATAGAAAATAAAATTAAACACCGTGACTTAGTTGATGAACTACTAAAATAAAAAACCAAGGTGTTGATTGCTTGGTGAATTATATCTCTAAAAAGTACCGGATAAAAAGTAAATATTCACATTTAATTGGAAACATTTTTAAATGAAATTACTCAATAAATTTTATAAAAAATAGAGTGAGTGTATCAGGAAAAAAACTATATTTTTGAAGAAAATTTTATTTTGTACTGCTATTTGAATTGCCTTCTATCAAAACATGAATCATTACCTGATGTAGGTTACCAAGTTCTACTAGTGGCCATCCTAAACAAGAGTTTGTTAGCATCAGCTAAAGCTCCAAAGGCGCTTAAGTACATGCATAAATGAGAAATATACATTTGTTGGAAGATGCTCCCTCAGAAAAAGACAGCGAACCAACAACGTTTATCAAAGAGATGGCTCTTGTACTATATTCTGATGTAAGGATAACCAGATGTCAGTATGAAAAGATTTGTTCGGTACTAAAAAGAAACAATATTCTGTTTCAAAAACTCTAAATTGAAGAAACGAGAAATTCCCACATGAGTGGATGATATAGAGTCAATCAAAAAAGACTCTATAATGTTTGCCTTGTAATAATAAGGACTCATTGAGGCTTCCATAATTAATTTACAATAAAACTCTTAAGGAAATATTTATAGACTTTTGTATTTTGATTAAGTTATTTTTTACTGAATTGGTTACTGTAACATCAGCTGAAAGGTATTTCAATAGGTTAGCAAACTGATTAAAAACTTAGCAAAGAAGCACAACCAGCCAAACAAGACTGAGCAACCATGCTGTTTTAACTATTGAAAATGAATTGGTTAAAGTGTGATTTTTCTGAGGTTCTTAATCAATTTCCTCAATTGAAAGCTAGGAAAAAGTTATGTACATGATGATTAGTTAGGCCTACATCCTTTCTTAGCATACAAACGCTTTTTCTTCTACAACTAAATAGGTAGTTTGCCCTATTTATCATTTGTAAATATATTTGCCTCGTGAAAACCATAATGATTTATTACAACATTTGTTGATAAAATTTGACTGATAAGTAGTAAATTTAGTTTTATATTTCAATCAGTTATTTTTCAATTTATTATTAATAATAAGTTTCCAAACATCATCATCTATATTGAAGGAAAAAAGGTTAGTTTGCAGTGGGCATAATGTTGGATCATGTTATTGTTCTGAAATATAAACTATAAATTACAATAATTTACATTCTATTCCAAACAAAAACATCTACCAGTTGTGTAGTGTAATACCAGGAGAACAGTTTCTAATAGATTTGTTAGGATAAAGTATCACTTTGGTGTATTCTTGATGAAACTCTTGTGATTGGTTGTTGAATATAGTTACTGAAAATCTTCGTACATTTCCACATAATATTTCATCTCCACGGATTTTTTCTAGAATCAGCCCTTCTCCAACTTTTATTATTGGATAAGATAAATTTAATGGAAGAAAATAACGTTTCTCTGCAAAACAAATTGTAAAAATACAGTTTGAGAATAAATAATCCTTCTCAACAGTTTTATGTTAAAGAAATAAATGTTTTATAAAACCAATTCTGTAAGAGAAAGTCATTCATCTCAATTATAAAGCTACTACCAAACTGTATAAATGGTAACTAATAATATCAAATGACTATTATAAATAATAATTAACTTATCAACAAAGCTGCTACACCCTAAATAGTTTTATTAATCCTCAAACATACAATTTAATTTCACTCTTATACAAATAATTCCTTTTGTGTTAAAAATAGAAGTCTATAGAAATTGCTTTAGAAATTTATTCTTCAACTGCCATTAATTTAATGAAACCATCCTTAATAAAACCAGCCAGTATAAAGAAAAATTATGGATGTAAACATATTTCCAAAGCTTGTACTAGGTTTTAAAATAAATGTGGCGTGATATATTGTACCTGGGCCATAGTCATGACTAGGGAATCCAATCCCGGAAGATATTTTCAAAAAAAAACCAATCCCGGAATCCGTCAAATTCCAACTAACTTGATAAAAGGCCTAAAAGCATGTATTTATGATGTACAGTAGTATTATTTATACAATTATCAATATAACAAAATAAACCATATTATTATTTATTTAGCATATATTTTATTTTAAAAAATATTGATAAATATGAATCACATTAAAAGTAGCAAAAACATTTTACTTCAATGTGGTCGGGTCGGTAGGTAGGTAGTTGCACCACAAATACAACGAAAAGTCAAAAACAACGAGGATCGTACAAAGCCAAAACTAAACAAACGATATGCAGTATGTATGACACACGCGCACAGGCAACGTTTTAAGAGGCTTACTTGATACTGAATCAAATTATTCACAAAAACTATAGGCGAAGTGAGAGGGGGATAAGGAGGATAGGGTAGAAGTTAAACATAATCACAATCGAAGGTCTCATAGAAGCAGGAAGCAGGTGCAAGTAAAAATAAGGACTGATGACATCACCATCGCATAAACAATAATCACAGACGTCGTCTATCTTACTCTTACTACGCTACTAAGTGTATCCGACATCCCGAATACCCGATTAATATTATTGTTTATTCAAGTCATTTGTTTGATTGTTTATTTAGTTCACTATTTATAAATAAATTAATTATGTTATTTATTTTGAAAATCTATTATTCTCTTGATTAAACAGTTCTTGTACAAGTCAAAATACCTTAAAAAAAAAATTTCTACTCCTGAAATCCCGAGATTGTCATCGGGGTAAATCGGTGCGGGATTCGGGATCCTGGGATTGGATTCCCTAGTCATGACCGAAGATCATAGCTTAATCATATGATATAGAAATTCACTTTTAATAATAAGATTATCATAATATAGGTATATTGCATCACCTTGCGGTAACATCCTGCACATTTGATATGATAATTCATATCTTTCAAGGCAGTACACTTTAGGTGAATTGAATTGGAAGTTGTCTTTGTTGTAATCGATAGATTCACCTCCTCCATTGTTAAATATTAATTTAAAATCATCACCGAATTCCTTCACAACAATAAAGCAAACTTGGTTAGACAAAGCATTTTGCATTGCTGAATATACTACCATTATTTCTTTCACAAACTTTCCAACACCTGAAAAAATATACATAAAGTATAATTTATAACATGAAATGTACCAACATTAAAGCAACACACAAATATTACAATCATAACAAAATCAAGATTATTTGTTTACAAAAAATTGGATGGGCTATCATTAGGAAAATACACTTAAGAGTGTGTCGAACACTAAGGTTCTCTGAACAGCTAAGGAGCGAGTGTTATACTCGGATCTTCCAAACACTGCCTAAATGTTCCATGTAGGATACAATTGCAAAAAGCATGTGTAGACAGCAGATTTTTATATTTGCCTTTGTAGTCCCACGATAAATAGTTGAAAATGAGGTTATGAAATTAAAATTTTGTACACACCATTATAATTTTCAACTTAAATTATCTCTTCTACCAATTGCTACTTTCAGAACAATGTAAAGATTTTTAGATACATATCAGTTGGGAAGTTTAAGGAGCAGAGACGTATTACAAGTTTTGTGGCTTGTGTTGCACATGAGAGACATTAAACCAAAAAATATATAAAATCACAAATTTAATGGAATCTAAAATGAATGAAGTAGGATTCTACATTCGTGCAGCTTTTTTAAATGCAGTAGTTATGACTTGCTAATGATTAAAAAACAAAAGAAAACAGAATGTGTGTTGGGCAAAGATTGCACTGCACAAATTAAAATTTGTCAGAATGTAAATTTAAATTTATAGTTTCAAATATAGCAGATGCACCAAATAGACTACATACTCAAGTGTGCAGAAACTCAGAAGGTATTGAAGATTGGCTTATTCTTGCTCTTAGGTTTACAGATTATTGAAAGTGATAAGTTTTGCACATAGGTACAGCACATACCTCAATGCTCCATAAATATTTTATATTGTACCAGAAACAGGCAAGACTAAATAAAAACTCGAGGTATAATACAAAAATGCAATCTTTATTCAATACAAATATTGTTTGTGTAACATTACCCAAATTGTACAGTAAGTAGGCTACAATTTATTTAATTAAACTAGGCCTAAGTATGTGTTGAGATAAAAGAAAGTGTTATTTAACAGATCAGATGATTCCATGGTCACAAAATTTGAACTATGGCTATCTTCTCTTTGATAATCATAATGTTTGAGGCGTTGTTGAAGATGAATTAGGCCTATACAAAGTTCTGCTCGGAGTTGATGAATTAATTATTTTACATACATCCAGCAACACTTGTTGAATTTTCCTCTTTGAGAATTTATATGCCTTACAAATATGCATTATTTGTATTGTGTTGCTCTGTAGGCTAATTCACTTACGACAAAATTTCCAAATATATCAAAAATACATTTTCTTTAGCTTGAATGTAATTTTTGTCAGTTCTGACAATTATGACATTTTATTTGCAGAATAAAGAAAGAAAATATAAGTTTCAAGTTTATATTTGTTGGTTCATGAGATAAGGGTGTAACTATGATAAGCCATCTATGACAATAATAAATAGACATAATTCAAGCATATAGAACTACATCATCAAAGTCATCAGATGGTAACTCCTAAAAAACAGAATATATATTTTTTGTATTACTAGGCCCTATATATCACTCATTTTCAGTCTACAGTAATTATTTAACACAGTACCTATATTTTAACAGTTTAAATGAGCTTCACGGCCTTTCTTTCTAAATAGATGATTATGGAGTAAATATATTACAATATGAATTTTTTTCAAATATGTAGGCTAATGCGAATCTTGCACCCCATTTTTAAATAGGAGATTCAACCAATCTGCCAAACTGAAGAAATAGTATTTTGATAAAACCAAAGAGAAAAAAAAACTTTTACAGACACTACAACTACAACTGAATGTGAACGAAAACAAGATGCAATCGCTTTTGGAAATCAATGAAAACAATGAAGCCAAGGATGGTGAACACATTTATTTATATAAAGTGCCCTGATACAAATGACTCCCATTTCTTCAACTTAAAGTACCTATTTTAACTGTTTATACTATTTGCCCTTGCAGATACAAAGTTATAGGCCTATTGTAAATATTGAAATGAATGGCTAGAGTGGTAATAACGGGGTGTATTCCAAAATTAAAGTAAGAGACTGTTTAATTGGCAGGCATATATTAAATATATCCGACAATTCTAAAACACTATGTGTTTAAAACAGTTACAAACACTAATTTAGTAACCCCTAAATATGTTCGAGGGTCATTCAATAATTAAAGAGACAAATTGGTCTGGAGAAAAAACCGTTTATTTTTACAAAAGAATTCTTTTTCTACTTTTCAACATAATCCCCTTGAACATTTATGCACTTGTTCCAACGGACTACAAGCTTTTTTATACCGGCTGTAAAGAACTCTTTATCTAGCAGTTTGAGCCAATTTCCCACAAACTTTTTGACGTCCTCGTTATCCTGGAACCTCTTCTCACGTAATGCCTCCTTCAGTGGACCAAACAAATGGAAATCACTAGGTGCTAAATCGGGACTGTAAGGGGGATGAGGCAGTACTTCCCAGCCCATTTTGTTGATGGTTTCACGTGTTAGTTGAGCTGTACATTGTCTTGCTGGAGAATCATACCTCTCCTCTGAGATCCACGACGTTTCTCTCTCATGGCTGGCTTCACCTTGTTCAAAAGCATATCCGAGTAGAATTGGATTTTTATTGTACGCTGCTCTTCGAGATAATCACAAAAAACTGGACCTTCAGGGTCCCAAAAAACTGTCAACATGACTTTACCTGCTGATGCTTGTGTTTTGAATTTTTTCAGTAAAGGAGAGCTGATGTGCTTCCACTCCATGCTTTGCCTTTTTGATGCTGGCTCAAAATAGTGAATCCAATTTTCATCACAAGTTAAAATTTTGTTGAGGAAGTGCTCACCTTATCTTTCATAACGTTCCTTTAGCTCTGTGCACACTCTCAACCTTGTGTAGCCGCATCAACTCCTTTGGAACCCATCTTGCACATGTTTTACGTTACTTCAACTTGTTACAGATAATGTTATGAACTGTACCAATACTAACATGAAGCTTTTCAACTATTATTTCCACAGTGACACGGCAGTCGGCACGAATAATGTCATCAATTCGACTTTCAAGTGAGGTTGTTGAAAAGTTAATATTATTAATAGCTCTTGTAGCATGTAGGCTAACTTAAAACTTATTGGTTTGAAAAAGATTGCATTAATGAGCTAGACAAAAACATTTTACGTCTAATTGAGAACCAAGACCAATATTTAGTATCTCGTAGTACAGAGGGAACTAAATAAATGCAAGCTCTTGCTAGACAAATCAATGTTGGTCATAGTCCCCATGGTAGAGAAATAAGACATAGGCCTACCTATACCTCAAACAATTTTACTATAAGCAAATACAGCGCAGCTAAAGATCAGTGGCAGGAAAAATTTACTTCCTAAACCACTTAAGGTAAACTATACAAGATAAACATTTACATAATTATCAGTTATTTAGTTGTTGTCATTTGGCCCATGGGATGGATATGTTATCTAGAATATTTGCTATCAGAAAAACTAAGTGTTGTTACAAATAGATGGGGAACAAACCATCTATTAGAGTTTAGAGTTAGATATATTAAAGTTGGATATATATATATAAGAGTTAGTGTATTTTTGTGTAAAGATATTGACCAGGAAGTATAACATGGATCCGGAAATGTAAACTCAGTTGCATAAGAGGTCGTGCAATGCGGAACAAAACAAGTACTACGGAAGCAGCGGTTGTTTTGTTGGAGATGTCAACAGGAAGCTAGACGGGTTATATAGGATAATCTGAATCTAGAATCTTGACCAGAGTGGTCGGGTGACCAGTGAGCCGATAAGCTGCGAGTTCGGCCAGTTTTGTGTGGAACGAGAGGCCAGGAGATTTCAACAAAGGGATCTCTTCTACACAGCTCAAAGTTTGGACCATTGGAACGTCCAGGAAAGATTTCGAATGAAGGAAGAACCAGAGGACGAATTGAAGACAGCACACTGAGTGAGCAAAACAAAGTATTGGTCAATTGTTAATGGTACTTTCAATTCAGAATTTTGGGGTTGATAACATAAATGTACGGTAACTCGCTTTAGCAGTCGATATTATACATCCAGTCTGTCTTGTAAACTCAATAGCCTACCTAGTAAAGGAAATGCATGTAGTATAAGTGTAGGCTAATGTGTCAGAAATTGTATGTATCTGTATAATTGCAAGAGTGTGCGAATAAATGAATGTTAAGATAAGTATTACTGAACCACTGCTATTGTTATTGATATCTGTTCCTTACCGATTTAACTAACTTGTTGTATGAACCCGGGAAACAAAGAGAGTTATAAATCTACCCCTAACAGTGTATAAAATATCATCTCTAATACAATCATCTTTCTTGAAAAAATAGTTACTTAAGCTTAGCTTGTTTCTTCAAATGTTCGTAATTTATTTTCAAATTATAAATGTAGGCTATAAAACAAATTGATATTTTGGAACGTAATATGTTCAAATTTACCTCCCTAAACAAAACTGAAAAATGTGTAAACTTTTCTACACTTTTACCAATATTTATATTATAATTGCGTACAAAATAGAAAAAAAAAACAACAGGCTAATACAAATAACAATTGTTAACAACAGTACGCACCAGGATATCAACAAATGTAGTCAACTCATAAGTCAGTAGGTTTTTTTAATTATGTGTAAGTGTGTGTGTAACATGACGAAGGGAAACGTGAAAAGAAACTTGAAAATGGCTGAATAGAAGAAACGGCCGTCGAAAAAACGGAATATTGAAGACGGTAAGTCTTATGTTTAATAATTAATAATATAAGTTAGTCAAAACTAGAAACATACCGTAACATTATAAATTAAGTTTAAATTAGATCTAGTAGGTTCCTTGGCATATTGTGTATTATTATTGTAGTATGACTATTATACCATTTATTTGTTCATTATCATTTCTTAGGCCTATTGACATAAATTGGTTGGACATACTACCTTTGTTTTCTGATAAATACTGACTTCTTAATCCATTCAATTAGCCTATCTGTTAAAACTATTGGACACTATGTAGTGTCTCAAATCTCAGTAATACAAAACATTCATTTATGACAGCCTAGTATTATAGCCTAGAGAACCCTATGTCAATATATAAACAAACACCAGTAAAAGAATTAATAGTTAATAGTTATATTATAACTTTGCTCCACAACGTATGGACATGTGAATTTTGACAAAAGAAATAAATATATATAATTTAACATTATAAAATTAGCGCCCAACGTGGGGCTGTAATTATCTCCATAATAACTATTAATTATTTTCCTTTTATAAGGCCCCCACTATTCGGAAGCTAAACTTATAATACTATTTCTTATTCTACTGTAGTAGCCTATAGGTACTATAATTGAAACCTACTAAGTTCAATCTGAATTATATTATCTTTGAAATAAGTACAAGTTTAATTTTAACAAATTTCGGTTTAATATAATTAAATCATTTATCTATTAGTACATAAGGTTTATAATTTTGGTTTATAATAAGATATAAAGAACGAATTTGATTTATTTCAATTATAATGTAGAATCTCTATTTCAAAGAATGTCTATTTCCGGTTTGGATTAGCTCAGTATAATAATTAAAATTTCATAGAATAAAGTTTGTTTTATCACCACAATACATAATTTAGTTAAATTTGATTTTAATTCAAGTTAATCTCGGGCTAGGGGTACTCGTGCTGCTGTAATTATCTCATTTAAAATATACGCAATTATGAGTTCAAACATGAAGTTAATAATTATGAAATGGCGTCATAAGGAATTGGATTGGAAGAAGGTGAAGTTCTTTTATTTAATTTAAATAATTTCCTGTAGATATTAAACTTAATCACTGTTCTTTGAATACTTATCAGTTTTGGTTGCACATATGGATAAATATCGAGTTATTGTACTTTTTGACTACACTTTTATGAAACAATTAACGGCGTCACTTCTTCATTGCATTAATTACGTCCACCCACGCTTAGTTCTTAAATTATACTGATTTTGGCTTCACTTTCAAACGATGTAGCTTGTTCCTTTACTTCCGCCTATCTCAGAATCCGGAAATCTGTATTCATTCATTTGATTCGATGATTGCGTTCACGTGATGTTACGTCACACATTCCTTTCTCCGTTGCCGTGGTTACGCGTTATGACGTCAATGTTGCTTTCATGATATGGCGTCTTTTTTCACTTAAAATTAGTTTTCGATGGATTTTTATACCTTAAATATTTCTTTGTTGGCCAAAACAATTATGGAATTAATTTGTTCTTGCGTTTCAAGTCTTAAATTTATTTACTTGTAATAATTTTAATTTACCCGATTAAATAATTACTTCCTTTTGAATTCTGGTGTATGTTGTACTACTTGTGTCATATGTTAAACTAATCATTGTGAATATTTTAAGAGTAATAATAGTCTATGGTATATAATTAACTATTAATTATTTTATAAATATTTTCTTAAATTTAGAATACGTTCTACACATTGGATTATCGTGTTTTCGTTTATAATTTAAATTACATGGTACATTATTGGTCTTTTACTTGGCTCGTGTTTACAATGGTTTAGTAACCTACAAATATGGCTGACATAACTTAACTAAATACGTTTTTAACCATCTTGAGTTTTTGTATAGTGATTTTGACAAATTTTACAGAAAATAATAAATATAGTGCTTCCAATTTAGTATCTGGCTTTCATTTCTTTATAGGATTGTTACTGGTGTTTGTTTATATATTGACATAGGGTTCTCTAGGCTATAATACTAGGCTGTCATAAATGAATGTTTTGTATTACTGAGATTTGAGACACTACAACTGCTCCACAAACTGATTTTTGCGGCAAAATTCTTTTGTTGCATAAATCATTTTGAGATGGATCAAATCGTATTTTTAATTAACATATTAACACTAACTAATTGAACGACATATATTTCTAACACTTATAACTAACATTGGAATAATGAAACACATAACGACATTGGAACATAGGTTTATAACATTTGGTTTAGAATTCTTACATACTACTTGGTTTAGATCTAATTGTCTGGTCACAATTCTCATAATATTTAATGGGTTAAAAGGGGTTGGGGTACTTACAGGGTAATAGTTTTTTTAAGTTTTTATTTGTTGTAATGTCATAGTTTGTTAGGTAGGGAACACTGGATTTTTGGGGGAACCTTTGTTTCACTGTACAGCTGTTTCTATCAGTATATCATTTATTGATATTAAGTAGGTCACTGTGTCATTTCGATAATGTTTATTTCCTTGTAACACTTGGGAAAGTTTGTATTCGTTACTACATATTTACGTTGCACTGTTTACTTTGTAACTGTTCAAATACCATCTTAACCTAACATTTAACATGAATAAAACTTTAACATTTAACATGAATAAAACTTTAACATAACATGGACTTTAACATATCTTAACTTTAACATATAGATTGTAACAAGGGTATTATACTTATACTAACATAAAGGTTTATGGTTTATGACATTATTAAAATCCACCATGATCAGCTAAATAACAATTTAATTTAACTTTTCATGGATTTGGCACATGAAATATGGGATATGGGGATTGGGACTTACATTTTTCATGGTGAGGTTATAGTTTTTCAATGGGCTGATTGGGAACACATATACATTTATGACATTTGTAATCACTGGTTGTTTATGAGATGGAGAAAGTATATAGTTAATAGGGGAAACACTGGAATTATAGTTTTGTCCACAAATTTACATGTGGACATTACAAATTTAAAATACACATTACTTAGCGAGGAGAATGACACTCTACAGTTTGTCACATAGGTTCACATAGTTCTTTCATAAGGTTGTATATTATAGAGTTTATAAGGGGGATCACTGTTTATGTGGACACGCGTATAGTTTATAATGGGAACACAATTTATAAGGGGAAACACATATAGTTTATATAGTGTCCTATCACAGTCCTACTTCACTTGTATGCTAAAACTATTTGTAAATACATTAACACTTACATTTGTAGTTTGTTTATTATCACACACACTATAAAACAAATGATTTGTTTATTATATATTATTTTAAATTTAAAATTGCCACACGTTGCGGAGCCAAATTATAAAACAAATGAGTTCTATTATTCTGTGAGAAGCCTCACGTTGGGAAAGCCAAATTATAAGACAAGTTCTGTTTTTATTTAAAAATAGCCAGACGTTGGGCCGTCAAATTTATAATACAAGTATATATATTTTAATACTTTACTTTTCCTTTTTAAAAAAGGCCCCACTAGTTGGGCTTCAAAATTATAATACAATCTTAATGAGTTTTACTATTCTATTTGTTCCAAACTTCTACAATGACTCACTCTTTATGGTTAACAAATTTGTACTTTATTAAATTGAAATTACTTTCTCTTTACACAATTATTTTTAAATTTACTAGAGCACTGAAACAATATTATTTTCTTTGATGTATGGGCTTAATATACTAATGACTGTACAAATTTTAATTGATATTCTCTCTCTCTCTCTCTCGGGTTAAAGAGTACCTGGCTAGTTAAATATGCAATCACTTAATATTACACTTAAAACTACTACAAAGAAATATTACAAACTAAATTATTATTATTAAAAAATGTTCACTATTATATATATATGGCCAAATCGAAGTTAAATGAAATGTTCTCAAGTCTATTAATTTAGAAGATCAAATTTCTGGTACTTTGTTATATGGGTTGGTAAAATTGGTAGAATATTACCTAGGCTGCAGATTCTATTATGTGCTGATGCAAACAGGTTTACTTATTATAGCTCTGATATTTAATTTTAGTTTTCTTCTATTCAGTGTTTAAAGTCTTTAAGTCAATTCAATTCTTCTTATAAATTTGGTTTAATTTACTATAGTGGAATAAATGATTTTTAAAAAGCCCCACTTGTTGGGCGTCAAATTTATAATAAAATATTATTTCTTTTTAAAATTGCCTTACGTTGTGAAAGCCAAATTATGATAAAAGTATGATTTCCTTTTAAATTGAATTTATCAGATTTCAATTGTATATCTCAAAGCTGAAAGAGCACTACAAATATCTCACTGGTTCTACTTATAGGCTAGGCCTATTCCAACAATACAATAAATTATAAGTTTTAAAGTTATAACAAATCTGGTTTATTAAACAATATATTGAATCTTCTTTTACATTTAAATTATATATATAATCTTATTATTACATATCAAACATTTTAATTATTTTATAATTACTAAATATTTAGATCTCTTAATCTCGGGTCAAAAAGGTTTGTGGCTAATTAAGTATGCAATCAGTAGCAAAAAGAATCATATAATTACTGTAATAAATATTTAAATTTGCTAACTATTAAAGTATAAATTTTCAAATAAATGTTCAATTCCTAATTATGGTTCCTAATTTCTTATAATTTAACAATTTGGTAAGTCTATATTTAACACTGAAGTTTTGGTAATTGTTCTTTAAATGTATTTTAATAAATATGGCCGATACTACCTTCCCTGGAGCTCAATTGAAACATTAATACTTCCTTAGTTTATTTAGAATAGCTGATATTATTTTAGCTCTTGAAATTCGTAATAAAATTATTTCTGCTTCCTTCTTAAATGGATTTAACTATTTATATTGTCTTTATTTTAATGTAATGTTGAATTAATTTTAGAGCCTCTTAACAAAAACGTCTGTATCATGCAATGGTTAACTAGAAAGTAATAAAAGGGCTTAGTTCTTCTTCAAAAGAACCCGCGACACTGTGCACTGCCTTACTGAATAGCTTTGCTATACGTTTTCCACTTTAGTGTTATTTAAATCAAATGTTCTTTTTATAAAATCAATAAGGTAAACTTTTATAAGTTTTGCCACTTGTATAATCGTTTTTTACCAATGTTTATAATTATTTATGCCTTTAAAATGTCCAAAATATTCATTTTTTAGAAAAATATAAAAGTATGTATACGGGTGATAATGTACGCATTGGAAACAGCTGTTTTTAATTCCGATTTAACTTTAATCGATTGTCTTTGCTTTGCAGTCTTGAGTAGGTTATACCACTGCTTTCACTTTCATTTGCTTTGTTTACACATTTATAATATTCCAACACTGTTTTAACACTTGTTTTTCAAATAATTTACAATGTTTCTTAATCTTAATTATACTAAATCTAGTAATACATATGCATAATTATACACGCTAATAGATTTGAACAATGAAATATGATTGCATACTTTTCAATTTTTTGTAATTACATTTTACAGTAGCCTAGGCTTGTCGATTTATTTTTATAAAAGAAAAAGGTAAGTTAATTTCTATTTAGCCTTATTTATTGATATTATATAATTATTTACTGTGTTTAATTATTACAAATAATGAAGTTAAATTATTTTCATTAGGTAGGCTAATTCTTGCTTTAAGTAGGTACAATTTTGAGGTTATATTTTCCCAACTGGGCTAAAATGTTATAACTGTCCTCCAATTTAGAATTTTTTATAAAAACTGACAGTTTTTTAACAAATTTTAAATTCTTTAACATAACATTTTTGGTTATTAACAACACATATAATCTTAATAATTATTTAACATTCTCAACAACTATATACATAAACATCTTGATATTAACAATTATATACAAACTTCAAAACAGTCAACTGACTAATAATAATTATAAGGAAGTTAAGCAACAACTCTATTGCCAATTCCCTACTGTAATCTCCCCTTACTTATGTATTTACATTTAATTACATTCTTCCCTATCCAAATTCTTCTCATAATATTTCTTGATACTGGTTATATGAAAAATTCCCTTTATCTTTGCAGGCTTATCAATATAAGACAATAAATAGGTTGCTTTTCCCATTTTCTCCTTTATCGCATATGGTCCTGTATAAATCATGAATAACTTTGCCATCTCTCCTCTTGCTTGGTGCGAATACCCACTCTCTTTTAGCAACACCCTATCTCCTTCTTCAAACTCTGCCAATTTATGACTGTCATTATATCTCTGGTTTCTTATTTGTCCTCTTTTTCTAATCCTTTGTGCTGCAAGCTCAATTTTAATTTCTAAGTTCTCATCATCATTATCAAAAGATTCAAATTTTAAAATATTATGCCAAAATCTGGGTGTCTTTTTGTTTAACTGCAGCTCATTTGGTGTATATCCTGTGCTGTCATGTGGTAGTTCATTTAAACATTCTACTATCAAGGGTATGAACTTATTCCAATTTCTGTGGTTGCTGTGACAGTATGTCCTAAGACATCGTCCTATCTCCTTATGCACTCGTTCCACCATATTGCTGTTTGGTCTCCTAACAGGCGAGTATATAGGCATCATACCTTTCTCATTGAGATACCTCATCCATCTCTGGTTGGTGAACTGTGTTCCATGATCGGATTGTACCCTGTTTACATTTCCGTATTTATTTATGTAATCATCTAAACTTTTAATTGCAGCCAAAGTTGTCGCTTTCCTTAATGGATAAGCTTGCACAAATTTTGAGAAAGTGTCCTTGATCACAAAAAGGTATTTATTTCCTCCTGTCCCTGTTGGTAATGGTCCATAGAAGTCAACTGAAACTTGGTCATTTGGTCTATTGGTTTTGATGCTTCTCATTTCCCCAAAGTTGGTTTGGTTTGTAGTTTTGCATTTCTGACATAATTCACATACTTTGATTATATTTTTAATTTGTTTGTTCATCTTTCCAAAAGTAAAATCTTCCTGTATAATTTTTGTGCATTTTGCAACGCCACAATGCAAATAGTATTCATGACATGCAATCACTAACTTATAAACCAAATTCTGTGGTATCACAATTTTCCAATTTTCTTTGCTTTTCCTAAAAAGTATTCCTTCTTCTAATTTGTATAAATTTTCGTAATTTTGAATGTTGTCAATGATAGCCCTTGTTTCCTCACTTTCTTGTTGTCTAAAATTTAAATTTCTTAGGTTCTGCATAAAATTCTGATCTACAATTCGTTCCAAATTTGCAATTATAATTTTGTGGTTTTCGTTTTTTAAATTTCTATTCTCTGTATCACAAGGATTTCTACTCAAGGTGTCACTCACGATATTCTCAATTCCTTTACAATGCTCAATATCAAAGTCATACTCCTGGATCAAGAGAATCCATCTTGATAGTCTTGAATTTAATAAACGACACTTTTTTATGAATGTTAGAGCTTGATGGTCAGTAATAATTTTAATTTTATGTCCCAAAACCAAAGTTCTTGCCTTTTGCAAACAGAATAGAATTGCTAACATTTCTTTTTCCGTCGTAAAGTAATTAATTTCAGGTCCTTTTAAGGTCCTACTCAGGAACATAATCGCTGCCTTCTCTCCATTATCCAGTATCTGGTATATGTGTCCTCCAATCGCATAATTGCTACTATCGGTCTGTAAAATAAATGTCTTATTTGGGTCTGGATGTCTCAACATGACTGTATGTAGGAATGCTTCCTTGAGGTTCTTAAATGCTTCTTCCTCCTTCTCTGTCCATTTAAACTTTACTTTCTTGGACGTTAAATGTAATAACGGTTTTACTAAGTCTGAATATCTATGAACAAATTTATTATAGAAATTGGCTAAGCCTAAAAATCCCTTCATCTGTTTATGATTTTTCGGAGATGGAAAATTTCGAATCGCCCTCACCTTTTCATCGTCTGCTGCCAAGCCTGTAGTAGTCAATTTAAAACCTAAAAATGGAATTTCTTTTCGACAAAATATCGATTTTTCAAATTTAATTGTCATGCCTGCTGATTTAAATTTCCTAAATATAATTTCTAAATGTTCTAAGTGTTTTCCGAAACTGTCTGACATGCATACCAAGTCATCAACATACATCATGGTGAAATCTTCAGTTTCATCATTCATTACATTATGTAGTCCCCTTATTAGTGCCGCTAATGATGTTGATAGGCCATATGGTGTTACTTTAAAGTGATACACTCTACCCCTGTATTGAAATGCTGTATACTGTCTCGATTGTTCTTCCAATGGGATCTGCCAAAAACTATTCGTTAGGTCAATAGTGCTTAGCCATTCTGTAGCCTTTGCCTTGCTTAATATTTCGTTGATACCTCTATTACATTGGTAGTCTGGTATTATTAAATCGTTTATGCACCTTGCATCCAAACATAACCTAACCTCATCATTTTTCTTTATTACTACTACAATCGGATTTATAAATGGGCTACTACTTTCTTCTATTATATCTGCATTCAACATATTCTGTATTTCCTTGTGGACTGCCTCCTGATATTTTAAAGGTATGGGATAGCTTTTTTGAAAGAAGGTTTTATCGTTTTTAATTTTGATTTTATGGTTGTAACAGTTACATCTTCCCGGTTGATTTGAAAATATGGTTTTATAATTTATTAATAAGTCGCTTAATTGTTTCTTCTGCTTCTGGTTTAATAATTCTATTTTATCTAGTTCCTCTCGAATAATCTCCTCTGTCACTAAATTGTTTTTTGTGGTTATTTCATAGTCGTCTTCATAATATTTGTTGCCTTCAATCATCTCATATTCCTTTCTTCCAATCAACTCACATCTAATTCCATCGTTTCTTTCCCTGTCCATCTTTATTACCTCATTCTTGTCATCATAATTAATCATTATATTATTTTCATTGAAATCTAACTTCATTCTCAATTCACAAATACTGTCCATTCCTATAATTACTTCTTTTAACAAATCGGGTACTATCAAACATTGCATATCATAATATATTTCTCAAATTTTTACCTTCAACATAATCATGCTCTCAACTCGTCGACTCTTCTTTCCTGTTGCTGTGACTATATTGACTCCTACCACAGGTAGCTCCTCAAATCTACCTAACCTGTTTTTATTTTGCAGAAACCATTCTTTCTGAATGCATGTTGCATTACTACCAGAATCAATTAAACACTTTATCATCAATTCTCCTAATTCTATATAAATTTCTGGGCTATACTCATTATATCTATTTGTTTTATCCGCATTGTCCTCCTGATCACATTCAGTTAAAAATTTCCTATCACATAGAACAGTAGTGATTATTATATTGTCTTCAATTCTAGGCCTATTTATTTCTATTATGTTTTCCTGTTCTCTATCTTCCAATTGATTCTGTTTATTTAATTTAAAATTTTGTTTAGTTAGTTGCACTGAAATATCTTCTAATTTTGTGTCATCTTTATTAATATTATTTACATTTGCATTGGATGTTTCAGTGCTTAATAGTTTAAAGCCGGAGTTGCCTCACATACATTCTCCTGTGTCTCTGTTTGTGCCTTAATTACATGTACATTTTTATTTTCTTGTGGTTGTCTTACCCCTGCATTCCTTTGGAATTGTACAATATTCTGTCTGGGTGGGCTATTTTGAAATCGTTGTTGGTTAGTTTCCACTGATGGCCTATTAAATTCTCTATTTACAAATGGTTGAAACGGTGTGCGGTTTGGATAGTTATTTTCTCTTGGTGATGGCCTATACATGTTATTTCTATTGTTTATTGGGTTAAAGCTATTAAAATTTCTATTTCTGTTTATTGGATAACCTTGTTCTCGAAATGGAGTCCTAAATTTATTTTCTCCCTCCGACTGCCTGAATTTCCTTCTATTCTCTTCATTTTTCCTGACTAGTTCGTTTTTCTCCTCTATATCTTCTTCATTCAAGAACCTTTCCATATCCCTGATCGTATTTATATTTTGTATCCTCCTAGCATCTCTTATCTTGTCGTCAAAATGTCTTGCTAGTCTTCTAACAACTTCGTCTTCCAATGGTGTCGGTGTCAAATTCCGCATTAATATGACCTTTTCAATAAAATATTCTGCCCTACTTAATTTACCATCTGGCCTATACTTCTCTACCTCTATCCTATTCCTTATTCCATTTTGTATTTCATCATTCCAGTATTTTTCTATTAGCCTTTCTCTAAATCTCTCTATGCTGTCTATTTCTTCTCTAACAATCTGCCACCATCTTGCTGCATTACCTTCCATTGATAGATCTATTAACTCTCTAACTGTTGAAATCTCTCTATTTTCTCTGATACATTTCTCTTGACCTTTTATTATATATCGTGTCATTTGCTTTAAATATTCTATTGGGTTGCTTGATTTCCCATCAAATTTTGGTATATTTGCATTATTCGGGTTTTCACAACTAACGTATAGTACTTGTGTACTACCACCTGCATTTTTATACTTTTCAACTTTCTCGTCTGTTTCATTTAGCCTTTCTCTAACCTTGTCTATATTGTTTCCCATTTCCTTCATTTTATTCTCAAACACATTATCTAAATCTATTATGTGCTTTCCTTGTTCATTTAAATCTAA
This sequence comes from Philaenus spumarius, assembly GCA_018207615.1. NCBI lineage: Eukaryota > Metazoa > Arthropoda > Insecta > Hemiptera > Aphrophoridae > Philaenus > Philaenus spumarius. The sequence goes on from JAGFPH010003670.1 coordinate 131,051, forward strand.
TTTTAAGTTCAATATTTCTCCTTTAGTAATGTCAGTTTGTTCGATTAGCTTGTTCTCCAGTTTCTGATAGTTTCCTTTAATATCCTTCTCGAGTGTGTCATAACTTGTCAACATTTGTTCCCTAAATTCTGTAAGTTTACTCTCTATTTTCTCATCAAACTTGGTTAGTAATTCTTTCTTTACCTCGAGCATCTGTTCTGAACTTTCCTTAATTTGTGCATTTAAATATTCTAATTTATCTGCATTTTCTCTGAACTTAGCATCAAATTGTTCTGAATTTTGTTTTAATTTAGCCTCTAATTTATTTGAATTTTGTTTAAGTTGCATTTTCAAATCTTCTCCCATTTTATCTGAACTTAGTTTTAATCTAGCCTCTAGCTCATCTGAAGTTAGTTTTGAATTTTCTCTTAATCTAGCCTCTAGCTCATCTGAAGTTAGTTTTAATTTAGCCTCTAGCTTATTTGAATTTTCTTCCATCTTACTCATCATTGTCTGAAATAATTGTAATAGCCTATCATCCTTGTTTCCCTGTTCATCATAACTTTCAACATTAGGAATCTCTAACGTGCCTCCCTCTTTATGCCTAAATTCTTGTACCTCAACAATATTGACCATTTCTCCTTCTATTTCCCCTACATTTTTCTTAGGCCTACTTGTTTTCTTTTGAGTATCAGCCTCTTGCTTCCTTTTTGATTCTTTAGGCTGATCCCTTAAATTATAACTGCTTTGTTCTGCCATTCTATTCTTATATACGGTATTCAAATTTATTAAACAATTAAATAAATTCCACTAATATATTAATTAATAAGTAAGTAATATATTGTTTAAAATTGTATCTCTAAATGTTGCTTATATTCCTTAATAATTATAAGATTGCACACTTAATAAAAGCCATCACGTTGTTGCGCCAAATTTA
>JAGFPH010003670.1:132066-142988 GCA_018207615.1 Philaenus spumarius
ATGTATTTTAACTGGAAAAGTGTACAATTACTATGAAGATTATAAAACTGTAGGTTAATAAAACTATTTGTTAAAATTTTGTATTTATATACGTCAATTATTTAGAAGTTATTAATATTACAATGAAGAAATTAATAATCAAGAAATGTTTATATGTTGTACGAATGTTTCCGAAGCTAAACAAATCTGTATTCTTTAATAAATGTGTAAAAATGAATGTATTGATAAAAGGTTGTATTTATATGTATTAACTTCTGTCGGCCAGTCCCGTTCAGACTGCCAATATTTTTATTCCTAGAATCAACTACAGAAATTGGAGTACAATTTTGAATCATTCTGTATAATTTGGTGCTTTGGCTTCATAATATTAATCAGCATAATTAATTGATCACTACTTTGACAATGAAATCCAACTGCTATTGTAACTATTTCAAATGTTTACCGCCAAATCTTTTTCGGCTGATCATAGGGATTGTGGTTTTGTTTTCATGTTTATGTTTATGTAAATGTACAAGACATATAGGTTTAAATTATAACCTATATATTTGTTGGTTGCTCTTGCTTAATATTGATTAGTGTTGATGGTTAAAATATAAATAAATGCTAATTGAGTTATGTAATGAGTTAACTATAATAATAATTAACGCATAAGTTGTTTACTACATGACCTTAAAATGGGCAGCAGATTCATTTTATATGTAATAGCTGTAGTTGTCCTTTATATGGAATTAGGTCTAAATTTCAGTTCGTGTTTAATCTCAAATGACTCTTGTAGAAAAGCAAGCAAATGTGGCGAATGTGGTGTTAGTTTATCGAATCATTTTAAAAAAGACTATTGTGAAACCAAATTTTTTCATGACCTGTTCATACTAATCCCTCCAAGTTGTCCCATCAAAGATCATTGTAACAATCATCATGGAAAAAACAATTGTTTGAATGAAGGAACTTGTGAGGGAACATTTGGAGGTTATTTTTGCAAGTGCAAACCTTTTTATCATGGACAAATTTGTGAATTAAATCATGGTAAGTAGCCTACGGTACTTTCAGGTTAGTAATAAGTAGCAAATGATTTTAGGTAGGAAAATAGATATGCTAAGTTATCACACTATTATATACAAAGATTTTTCATAAAAAATTCTTTGTATAAAACATTGGAACATCTAATGGCCCAATGGGTAATATTTTATAAAAAAATCTATGATAATATTTATTTTGTAAAATGTAAGAAGTTGGCACTATCTTAAAAAAAGTTTGTTGTCAAACTAGAATAAGAATAAAAAAGTGATGCTAAATAAATATTGCAGATTAAAACAAGTCAAATGTAGATTTTTACAATATGAATATGTTTTTTTTTTAAATCCTAAAAGTATGTGAGTTACTACCAAAAACAAATGAAAATTGTATAAGCCTAGTAGACCTAGCCTATATTCTAGCATTGCTCAGAAAATAAATCGTATAAAAGATTTATTTACTAGTTATAACTTTGCTCCACAACGTATGGACATGTGAATTTTGACAAAAGAAATAAATATATATAATTTAACATTATAAAATTGGCGACCAACGTGCCAGCTGTAATTATCTCCATAATAAATAAATACTTCCTTAAACACTTAACAAAAAACACAACCAACACAGTTATATATATAGTAATTGATAGATTCACACTTTAGTATAATATTAGTTATAAGTACCCTACCATAAGTAAAATATAACCTAATAATAGTTTAAAATAAGCCTATATAGTATAAATATGAATTAATTAATATTCAGTAAAAGATAAATTGTTAATAATGGAACAAAACAATGAAGACCAAACCCCTCATTATAACCTACGGCCAGAATACAAACAAACTGAGAAGGCCAAAGAGGCAAAGTTACACAAATTAAGACCTTCAACGACACAGACCGATATATGACACAATTAGACGAAGTTAACTTAGAAATGGAGACACAATCCGACGAAGGAACAAGTAGGCCTATTAACACTTCTGATACCAACATGGATCCAATTGCAGAAACACCACCTACATCTATGATCGAACAAATACCTAGCCTAATTAATAAGTTACAGATAAATATGGATAGCAAGTTGATGGATATAAATAATAAATTAAAATTAAACGAAGATAATTTGAACAACAAGTTAATGGACATAGACAATAAACTGAAAGTAAACTTAACAGAAATCAAGGGAGAGATTGAAAATATTAGGACATGTGTTGAATCACAGGTTTCAAGGGTAGAGCAACAAATGAAACAAAATTTTGAGGGAGTCGAAACTGCCTTCATGCAAACTAACCAAAGAATAGACAGGGTAGAAGTCAAATTAGACGATAAATTAGATTTACAAGTTTTCCACACTAAATTAGGCGATCATGAAAAACAAATTGCAGAAAAATTTAATATAAATAGACAAAGTGTATTAAACGATGTAGAAACCTTAATTGCCAACATACCTAAGCCTATATTACCAACCAACATACAAGTCACATGTAATGGAAGTAATTTAGAAAATTCCGGATACATAAGCACTACAATCCCTAAATTCAATGGGAGACAATCAAACCCAAATGAATATTTAAATAGACTTAACAGATATTATGAAAAACTTTTAACTAGGAAAAATACAAAACCGGAAGAAGACCATGAGTGTTTAATGGATTTATTAGAAAATAGTTTAGAGGGAAGTGCAGCTCGCTGGTGGGAGCTCATAAAAAATGATGTTGTCACCTGGGAACAATTTAAAGACGAATTCCTGAATAAATTCTGGAACAGGGATGTACAAAAAGGGGCCAGACAAAAGCTAGAGTTGGAACAATATCATGCAGGTGGAAGACTTACACGTAATGAATACTTCATAGAGAGGGTATTAGTCATGAAATCCATGATCCCAGAACCAGCAGATGAAGACATAATTGCGACCCTAACCGAACATTTTGACAAAAGGGTACAGGACGCGCAGAGGGTTCAAAATATCACAACAGTAAGAGATTTTGCGGCTCTCCTGCAACGCGAAGACACTGAGGAGAGAAACTTCGAAATACGTAGACGAAACAACATGCAAATAACACACTATACTACCTACACCGCAGCACCACAAGCGAACAGAACAAATCTCTTGAGAAGTCCAAATAAGACACCTCCACCACTACGACAATCACCCCAACACAATGGTTATACTAACCCAACCCGAAACCATCCGTATCAACCGACATATCAAAACAACCCCTATGAGAACACCAGAAACTTTCAAAATCAGAAACCGACATACAGACAGCACTACGATAAACCTCCTGGACCTATACAAACTAAATTTCAACAGACCGTCTACCAACGAACACCTGTCCAACACAACAGAGAACTAGCAGCGAAAAGAGAGACAACATATCCAACACGAGAGCAAAAACAAGTATGTCAGATGATGGCGACGACAAATAGGACACCACCCAACACGACAACGGACAGACAAGAAGAGTTAAACGAAGCGCTGGTGGAGAACTAATAGATCAAAGATCCAAGAGCTGTATGGGAACTTCAAGTAGTGAACAACTTAACTACACATCCCAGTCGACATCAGTGCAAGAAACAAAAACCAAAATCGGAAAACAGCCCAATGACTACAAATGGCTAAACCTACCAATAGTATCCAATTTACATTGTGACAAGGAATTTTTACTAAACGAAGAGGACGAGGTAAAGCCAGAACCAATTTTAAATATAAACTGTCCAGAAATTGACTTAAATATAAACGGAATACAAATTTACTACCTTGATTGACAGCGGGAGCCACTTAACATGCCTATCCGACACTTGGTTTCAATCACACAAACACTTGTTAGGACATTATGAAGAACTACCAGTTAATAACACCTTCATAACAACAGCACTTAACCAAAAGTCCAAACGCATGTCAAGAATTTTATTATTAAAGGCCAAGATCCAAAATTTAGAATTCAACATACAATGTATAGTGGTACCACATTTGGTAAAGGATTGCATAATGGGAATGGATACAATTAGATATTTAAAGATGGAAATAGATTTCAACAATAATATATTAACAATCAAAACAAAAGAAAATAATAATATTAAATTGAAGTTTGGCGCGTTATATAATGAAGTTGTAGGATGTAAGATAGTATGTTACAGTGAAGCAGATGATATGTATGATGGCCATGAACATGTACCAGATACACAATTTAACTTAGATGATATGCAAAAGTTGCTAGAAGAAAATGATTTAATGTCCGAACCACAAAAACAGGAATTAATCCAATTGTTAATAAAGTACCGAGATATATTTTCCGAGAAGCCCGGACGATGTAACGTATACCAGCACCGGATCGAAGTTAAACAACCACAAAACTATAGAGGTCAAAGTTATCCTATACCACTCAACCTACAGGATTCAGTTGCGAAGGAAATAGACATCATGTTGAAAGACAATATAATAGAGCCATCAAACAGCACTTTTATCAACCCAATCATCGTGGTTTCAAAGAAGACCGGGGAGCCCAGACTCTGTCTAGATATGAGAAAAATAAATTCTTTAATAACACCGGACTATGAGTGCAACCGGAGTGTAAATGAACTCTTGGTAAAGGCAATCAACTCAAAATGGCTAAGCACGATTGACCTGACCTCATCATACTGGCAAGTCGAGTTGGAACCAAACTCTCGACCTTACACTGCATTTCAATTCAGGGGAAAGACCTATCAGTATGTTGTGACACCTGATGTATGTTGTTGGCATTAGTGAGAGCGCTAGATAAAGTATTTGCAAATTCTATTGAAAAATTCTCACTTATGTATATAGATGGTATAATATCGCCAGACTACGAAACTCACATATCCCATTTAGAATGTGTTTTTGAACGAATTAAGTTCGGCAAACATGACAATCAAATTTTCAAAATCTATATTTGCCCGAGACAAGGTACCATTTTTAGGGTATTTTCTTACTACCAGTGGTCTAGAACCAGACCATGACAAAATTGCAGCTTTCCAAAATTTTCCTTCACCGACCACCAGAAAAGAATTTAAGAGATTCCTTGGGGGAATTAATTACTATAATAAATTCGTTGAAAGTACTCCCAAACCATACAACCACTTTTAAGGCTAACCTCCAAAAAGATTAAATTTCTATGGACGGAGCGAGAGGAAGGAGTATTTCAAAAAATAAAAAGTTTATTTTTACAAACCAACGTCTTAAGTCATCACTACCCAAACCGACCATACTACCTACAAACCGATAGTTCTGATTTTGCAGTTGGAGGGCATCTTTACCAACTAGATGAGGAAGGCAATAAGAAAGCAATCCTATTCCTGTCCAAAACCCTTAGGAAATGCGAGCTACGTTATACAACAACGGAAAAGGAACTATTGGCCGTGGTACATTGCCTTCAAAAGGTACGACACTACGTCTTGAACGCCAAATTAACGATAATAACAGACCATAAAGCAATAACATTCCTCAAGACATGTCGACTAATGAACGCACGCCTTACAAGATGGATATTGGCCCTTCAGGATTACCAATTCGACATCATACATTGCAAAGGAGTTGATAACGTTACAGCAGATCTCTTAAGTAGAACCAAAATTGACACACAACCCATAAACCAACACACAAGCCACAAAGAAATACTTCTAGCCTATTTATATCGACACAACGATTTACAATTGTTAGAAAACCTAAAAAACATATCAACCCTACAACAGAACGATCCACTACTAAATTTTGAATACAGCAATCTTTTAAATTCAAATACTGAAGTCGCACCAACAGAAGACCAACGATTCAGAATACATCAAGAAATCTTATATAAAAAACACCACCATTCATGGTTAATAGCAGTACCAGAATGTCTAATAGAGGACTTAATATGGGAATGCCACCACTACTATCTCCACTGTGGAGCCAAAAAATGTTTAACCCTATTGCAGGAAAACTTCATTTTCAAAAATATGGCAAGAATAATCAGGAAAACCATTTCATCATGTGACACGTGTCAAAAATGTAAATACAGCAACCACCCCCTCCATGGTATTGCCAGCGGTGTAAAATGTACTGAAAAGGGAAACTTATTAGCAGTTGACTTGATAGGACCCTTACCTAAGAGCAAGGGAGGTGTTCAGTTTATTTTTATTATTTTGGACACATTTACCAAATTTGTAAAATTGTACAATTTGAAGTCTGCGACGTCACAAGCTGTCACTAACAAAATGTTTAATGATTACATTGCCAATTTCGGTAAACCTAAACAAATTCTGACCGACCACGGCTCTCAATTCAAGAGCAAGATCTGGAAACACAAACTTAAAGAAATGGAAATAAAACACATCTTTAACCCAGTATACCACCCCATGACAAACATGGCGGAGAGGCCTATACGAGAAATAAAGAGATGCTTAAGAACTTATTGTTCCCACAATCACAAATCATGGGCACAATACATAACAACCATAAACATCTTCCTAAACGAGGTACAGCATGAAACAACAGGTTTTACTCCGAACGAGTTACAACTTGGCCAACGAGATTATAGGTTTTGGGAAGAAATCATAAAGAATCCATATCAAAATGAAATACCCATGCAACAAAAGTTAGAAATAACAGCCAACAGGATAAAAAACAAACAAATTAAGCGAGCAGAGAAATATAATGAGGCACATAAACCAACTATTTTCCAAATTGACGAACTTGTGCTAGTCAAATCACACCCGAAGTCTAGCTATGGATATGGCGAAACTGCCAAACTCTTTACAGTATATTTTGGCCCACTAAAGATCCACCAAAGAATAGGAAAATCAACCTACATCCTCACAGACAACAAAAAGACCTTCGGACCATATCACGTGTCCCTATTGAAAAAGTATATTAGCCCAGAACGCAACTAATCCCCAACAACTAACAAACTACAAAGTGATATATATATATATGTGTGTGTTGTAACATTTTGTATATATCTAAGTAATTTCAAAGTTAAAGAGTCCTGGTTAACAAATAAAAATACAATGAAATGTAAGATTCAGATAGACCTACCTACCTACCAACCTACTTATATAGCCTAGCCTAGAGCAGTCAAAATTAATACCTTAATAAAGTAACTTCGGGATTTTGAATGAGTAAATTAAACCACAGTAAATACACAAAAGATAACAATCTTAAGCTAAATTAAATTTAACTTACCGTATAACATAAATAAATCAAATTTTAATCATTAAAATTAGCCTAAATAAAACAAAGGCAAGTAAGAACAAAATCATTGTATTTAACCGATATAGATTAAGTTAGTTTTAGTGTAAATGAAATTATAAATTAAGTAGAAGCATTGTGTATAATTTGAATTATAAATGATTACTTGTAAAATTCTAAAAGAAAGTTTGTGTGTTTCGATAACCTTAAAATAATACAATTGCGTAAGTAATACAAACTCGATTCACGGCAGAGATGATTCCATTGTCTAAACTGAGATCATTGAAAAGGAGCAGGATTCAAAAACAGCTGTGAGAAATACAATACGATACTGTTATGTGAAAATATAAAATGGATATTTTGGACTTTATTAACAATTCAAAGTGAAATAAACATTTAATACAATTAAAAAAGTGATACCAAGGACATAAAATATAACGGTAGTTGTAAAGTTCGTTATATTTAATAAAACGTGACTACATACACGCTAAGCAAATGAACACTGCTAACAGAAGTTATGGAGTTAAACTATAAATGGCCGTATCGATTCTTGAAGCGGTAATTGTTTAAATTTATAGGCTTCTTTTTACAGTCCTTTCTGAATACCCATATAACACAGTTGCATTTTGATGAGCAGTAATATAACATTTTAGCCCAGTTGGGAAAATATAACCTCAAAATTGTACCTACTTAAAGCAAGAATTAGCCTACCTAATGAAAATAATTTAACTTCATTATTTGTAATAATTAAACACAGTAAATAATTATATAATATCAATAAATAAGGCTAAATAGAAATTAACTTACCTTTTTCTTTTATAAAAATAAATCGACAAGCCTAGGCTACTGTAAAATGTAATTACAAAAAATTGAAAAGTATGCAATCATATTTCATTGTTCAAATCTATTAGCGTGTATAATTATGCATATGTATTACTAGATTTAGTATAATTAAGATTAAGAAACATTGTAAATTATTTGAAAAACAAGTGTTAAAACAGTGTTGGAATATTATAAATGTGTAAACAAAGCAAATGAAAGTGAAAGCAGTGGTATAACCTACTCAAGACTGCAAAGCAAAGACAATCGATTAAAGTTAAATCGGAATTAGAAACAGCTGTTTCCAATGCGTACATTATCACCCGTAAGGCGTGTCCACACTCGTGCGCTTTCGTCTTCAATTTTCAATTCAACTTGCTTTTCAACTTTCATTTCATCTTTCGTCAAAGGCATGCGTTTATTGAATGCGTTTGTTGAATGCCTCTTTACGTCCACACTAGATGTTCAATTTCCAGTCAATTTTCTCGGTGGGAAGGCACAACATGGAAAAAGACGCTAGTATACTTTTAGGTATAAGTGCTGCTTATGTTTTTATAAGTAGTAGAAAGAGAAAACGTCGTTCAAAGTGGACAAAATATTATCTAAAGAAACAAATGTAATTTTACGTGAATTGCAAGAAGATGAAGAACCATTTTTCAAAAGCTTTACGCAAATGTCTCGGGAAATTTTTACAATCTTCTACAAGTTATAGAACCAGACATAACCATATTAAAAGATAAAATATTTAACAGAATAAAATCAGTTTCATAAAATATTAGCTCGTTTGCTACATTAGGAATCGCCAGACAAATTTTTAAATTCTACAGTGATTATTTTTTATATATAGGCCTATATTATATATGTGATTAATTCAACTATCAATATAGTATCTAGAAATTATTCTAACAAATAAACAACTAGGCCTATAGGCCTAAAATAAAAAGATGTTATAGGGTGTATTACAATATATTTCTGTTTACTTGCTTATAGAGCAAACATGCAAATCATTTCTGTACAATTTTAACAAGTTTCTAGACGATGCCTAACAAAGGCGAAACATACTAGGGCGTATGTTGCAATAAATCTAGCTTTTGTGAATCTTATTTTATTGTGTAGGCCTACATATCACAATTTCATCATATATAATATTATTGTTTTTCTCTGAAGTTACATGTTTCAATGCTTAACACTAAAAAAATAAACCTTGTAGTTGGTTACCTCGTCTTGATCTGGAATTGTAGAAATTGTATTATTTGCGGTAGTTGTCTTCATTTCTCATGACGTTGCAGAGTCTACAAGATAAAGCGTCATACGCAAACCACGAAGAATTGTAGCTTCCATGAGCCCCCGAGCCACTTTTCTTCATCAAAACTTTCTGCCATTCTTTTGAAAAATATGACATCAAACTTTTAATTTTAACGCCGATAAGTCCATATTAAATTTGCTTCCCAAAAATTTAAAATGTCATCTCTTTTTACTTTATTTGTATAATCTCTTTTTTATTGTCCCACAACACTGGTAGTAAATTGTATTGATTTATAAAATTTAAATTTACTTCTTCAAAAGACATTTTTAGGTTAAATTGAAAGAGGAATTGAACGGAAATCCAACAGCAGCGGGAGAGCTTGCGTTATGGCTTGCGTCAACAAAACTGACTTCGTTCAACTCCTAAAACGCATGCGTCACGCATGCATCTCGAATGCCTCAAACGCGCTACTCCTTGCGCTATGACGCATGCCCTTGACGCGCGTAAAAGCGCATGAGTGTGGACACGCCTGTATACATACTTTTATATTTTTCTAAAAAATGAATATTTTGGACATTTTAAAGGCATAAATAATTATAAACATTGGTAAAAAACGATTATACAAGTGGCAAAACTTATAAAAGTTTACCTTATTGATTTTATAAAAAGAACATTTGATTTAAATAACACTAAAGTGGAAAACGTATAGCAAAGCTATTCAGTAAGGCAGTGCACAGTGTCGCGGGTTCTTTTGAAGAAGAACTAAGCCCTTTTATTACTTTCTAGTTAACCATTGCATGATACAGACGTTTTTGTTAAGAGCCTCTAAAATTAATTCAACATTACATTAAAATAAAGACAATATAAATAGTTAAATCCATTTAAGAAGGAAGCAGAAATAATTTTATTACGAATTTCAAGAGCTAAAATAATATCAGCTATTCTAAATAAACTAAGGAAGTATTAATGTTTCAATTGAGCTCCAGGGAAGGTAGTATCGGCCATATTTATTAAAATACATTTAAAGAACAATTACCAAAACTTCAGTGTTATATATCTAGACTTACCAAATTGTTAAATTATAAGAAATTAGGAACCATAATTAGGAATTGAACATTTATTTGAAAATTTATACTTTAATAGTTAGCAAATTTAAATATTTATTACAGTAATTATATGATTCTTTTTGCTACTGATTGCATACTTAATTAGCCACAAACCTTTTTGACCCGAGATTAAGAGATCTAAATATTTAGTAATTATAAAATAATTAAAATGTTTGATATGTAATAATAAGATTATATATATAATTTAAATGTAAAAGAAGATTCAATATATTGTTTAATAAACCAGATTTGTTATAACTTTAAAACTTATAATTTATTGTATTGTTGGAATAGGCCTAGCCTATAAGTAGAACCAGTGAGATATTTGTAGTGCTCTTTCAGCTTTGAGATATACAATTGAAATCTGATAAATTCAATTTAAAAGGAAATCATACTTTTATCATAATTTGGCTTTCACAACGTAAGGCAATTTTAAAAAGAAATAATATTTTATTATAAATTTGACGCCCAACAAGTGGGGCTTTTTAAAAATCATTTATTCCATTATAAATTTGGCGCAACAACGTGATGGCTTTTATTAAGTGTGCAA